>CM077147.1:45075004-45330604 GCA_039583875.1 Platanthera guangdongensis
AGGACGGCGAGAGTAAGAGAAATAGCATTACCCGATATTGTCTCTGTCATAGTATTCTCATCTGTAGTGGAGGAAGTATAGACCGACTCCCTTATCTCAGTGCCAGATATTTTGATCCTGGTGGAGCAGATCCTTCAACTGCTATTCTTCAAGCAGTTGCAGGATTTCCAGGAATATAAGGTCTGAATGTTGAAAGGAGTCAAAATCGACATCAAAGCCGGTGTCGAATTTCATTGTCGCAAGAGTTCCCGCTGGAATCGCCATTAGAGCACTTGCAAGAGAAAAAACGAAGATCAAGTGCAAAGGAACTGAAAGCGCGGGATGGAGGTCGAAGAAAACCTAGATATTAGGTTTTCCAGAATATGAATCGACAAACTCCGTTCCACGAAAAAAATGAAAAATTCTTCAATCTTAGGTCGACGAAATAATTTGGAGTTAAACAATTCGTAGAGCTCAGTCTGAAGATTTGAAGACATTTCGTCGAGCTCTGTTCGACGAAAGTTTTCTGAAGCAAATTCGTCGATCTCCATTCGACGAAAATAACTTCACTCACAGAGAGTTCGTCGATCTCCGTTCGACGAATATCTCAAGAACTTTACCCAGTTCGTCGAACTCCGTTCGACGAACTTTGGAAAATTCATCGAGCAGAGACAGAAATTAAGTAAAAGCTTCTCCATTGATCATTCCAAGCTGATTTATAAAAAACAAGTGGTTTCTTTCATACAGAGGTTTGGTGAAGATATCAACTCTTTGTAAATCAGTGTAGATATAGACAAGATTAACTTTATTTTTGTCTACACACTCTCTAATGAAATGATGTCTAATGTCTATATGCTTTGTCCTACTATGATGGACTGAATTTGTGCTATGCCTATAACACTTGTGTTATCACAAAATAGAGTTGAATTATTTAAGCTGAAACCATAGTCCAGGAGTTGGTTTTGGATCCACAACATCTGGGAACAGCAACTGCCAGCTGCTATATATTCTGCTTCAGCAGTTTATGTGGACACAAATGACTGCTTCCTACAAAATCAAGAGACTAATCTCATACCAAGAAACTGACATGTTCCTGAGGTACTTTTTCTGTCCACTCTGCATCCAGTAAAGTCAGCATCTGAGTATCCAGTTAACTCAAATTCTGACTCAGTAGGATACCAAAGGCCTAGACTAGGACAACTCTTTATATATCTCAAAATTCTTTTTAGAAAAATTAGGTGAGATTCTTTAAGATTCACTTGAAACATAGCACAAAGGCATGTGACAAACATTATATCAGGTCTGCTAGCTATAAGCTATAAAAGGGACCTAACAATGCCCATGTATAACTTCTGGTCAACAGATTTCCCATGTGGATCAGAATCTATTACAACATTAGCTGCCATATGTATTTTCTTTGCTGAGGCATCAGTCATCCCAAACTTCTTAATAAACTCTTTAACATATTTAGCCTGAGAGATGAAGATGCCATCAGGTAGCTGCTTCACTTGGAGACCAAGGAAGTAGAAGAGCTCACTCATACTACTCATTTCAAACTTTGAATGCATGAGGTCAGAAAACCTCTTGCATAGTTTGGAATCAGTGGATCCAAATATAATATCATCCACATATATTTGTACTCACAAGATTTGATCCTTATGCTGTCTAGTGAATAAGGTTTTATCTACTATCGCTCTAATGAATTTATGCTCTATCAAAAAACTAGTTAAGGTCTCATACCAAGCTCTTGGAGCTTGCTTTAGACCATAGAGGGCTTTATGCAATTTAAATACATGATAGAGATGAGTTGGAGAGATAAAACCTGGAGGTTGTTTAACATAGACTTCTTTTTTAGTACTTCATTTAGAAAATCACTATTTACATCCATTTGATATACCTTGAACTTCTTGTAGGCATCATATGTAAGAAAAATTCTGATTGCCTCTAACCTTGTAACTGGTGCAAAGGTCTGATCATAGTCTATACCTTCTTCCTGCATATAGTCTTGAGCAATAAGCCTAGCCTTGTTCCTTACAATTACACTATGAACATCTAGTTTGTTTTTATATACTCTTTTGGTTCCAATGACTGGGTAGTCTTTGGGTCTTGGAACCAAATCCCAAACTCTACATCTCTCAAATTGATTTAATTTCTCTTGCATATCAATGATCTAGTGGGAATCCTGCTCAGCATCATGAATGGATTGAGGCTGAACTTGAGAAAAAAAAAACAGGCATGCATCAAGTCTTGGTTGAGTTGATGTCTTGTCTGTACACCTACTGACATGTCTCCAATCACTTGAGATCTGGGATGATCCATTAGTGAAACAAAGTCAGTAGATGAAGTTGGTTCTACAACAACATTTGGAGCTAATTCCTCTTGTGGAATTATGTTTGTTGTTGAAGGAAGTTCAATCCCTTCAGTGCTTTCTTCTTCACTTTCTTCATTAACTTGTGGGGAAGGATGTGTTGCAACCTCTTGGGTGAGGCTTAGCCCATCCAAATTCTCACACAAGTGAGGTACCTGTAAAGAGTTACTGGTAGAAATTTCTTTCTCTTTGCAAGACATGTTAGCCTCATCAAAAGTAACATGAATTAATTCTTCAATTTTTAAAGATGATTTGTTAAATACCCTATAAGCTTTGCTTACTTGGGAATATCCTAGAAAAATTCCCTCTTCAGTCTTAGCTTCAAGCTTTCTAATATATTTCTTGTTATTATTATGTATATAACATACACATCCAAATACTTTAAAATAGGTGATTTTTTGTTTTTTTTCCTTTTAAGTAATTCATAGGGAGTCCTATTCTTTAGTTTATATATCAAACTTCTGTTTAGTACATAATTTGTTGTGCTTATAGCCTCTGTCCAAAGGATAGGGGCATGTAAGCATCTGCAAGTAATGTGCATGCAACTTCAATTAGGGTCATATTCTTCCTTTCAGCTACCTCATTTTGTTGGGGAGTTCTAGGAGCTGAGAAGTAGTGTCTGATACCTTCCTTCTCACAGAACTCATGCATAAGAAAAGACTCAAACTCTGTCTCATGATCACTTCTGATCAATGCAACATGAGTAGAGTACTCAATCTGTATGGTCCTGAGAAAATATGTAAGAACTTTAAAGGTATCTGACTTAGATCTCAGAAAGAACACCCAAGTGAATCTTGAGAAGTCATATACAACAACTAGGGTATAAGATTTCCCTCCTAGGCTTTATACAGCAATGAGTCCAAAGAGGTACATGTGTAGCAAATACAAAATTTTAGGTGAATCACTCTTATTTACTGACTTAAAGCTAGATTTAGTTTGCTTGCCTAGTTGACAAGCGCTGCAAAGGCCTTCCTTCTTATAGGGACCAGAAGACAAACCTCTCACAAGGTTGTCTTTAAATAGCCTAGCAATGTTTTTCATATTTACATGTCCTAGCCTTTTGTGCCATAATTCATTTTGATTGAAAACTATATTAAGCAAACAAATATCTGAATTGGCAGAATAAAAATCAACTAGATAAATATTTCCTTGTCTATTTCCAATTAAAACATTTTGGTTTTCTTTATTAGAAATAATACAAGTTTTTGAATTGAAATATACCTGATAACCTTCATCACATAATTGGCTTATTGAGATGAGGTTATGCTTGAGTCCTCTTATATAAGTCACTTTCTTGAATGTGACTGCTCCAATCCTTACTTCTCCATTACCTTCAGACTGGCAACACTTTGAATCACCAAAGATTACCTTTGGTCCCAGCTTGGACTTGTAATTGTATAAGTTGTCCTTGATGTCCGTCATGTGCTTGGAGCAACCACTGTCCAGATACCATGTTTGAATAGCCACTGGACAACCTTTTTTCTGCAATGAAAACAGTTAGTTGTTCTTGACCCAGGTTACCTTGTGTCTGTTTTGCTGATAAGAAAAGCTAGATATCACAGAGAATTTAGGTTGTGATTTATATCCTAAGGGGTGATATCTTCTAGGTGATATCTAGCTTTTCCAATCAGTAAGAGGGTTGAAGGGTTTTCTAGTTTGATTAGGGTTGCTGTTATAGTTATAATTTTTATTAAGTCTTTCTAGGTTCGACGAAATGTTGTGAGTTCGTCGAGCAGAGTTCGACGAAATGGGATGAGATCGTCGATCTCTGCTCAGAGAATGAACAAGTTCATTTTCTGTGCCCTAGGTTCATCGACCTCTGCTCGATGAACCATACAGAGTTCGTCGATCGCAGCAAGATGAGTAATTATAAAAATTTGCGTTCAGAGTTCGTCGACTTGAGTTCGACGAACTGACCATATTTTATCGATCTGTGTTCGACAAAATCTGTTGAACTTTGTTTTTATTCAAGGTTTTCTGATTTCTTTTGTTTTGACCTTTTAAGTTGGACATTTCTTCTGTGGTTTCTTTATTGGTTGTTATTTTTTTGCCCTTAGCAGAAACAAATTTAATGGGTGTTGATAAAATATTCTTCTTAAGAATGGGGGGCAAACTTGATGATGCACCCAAGCCCAGTTTGTCATTTAGTCTGACATTGACTGTGCTTGTAATGCCCATCAGCTTAAGACTTCTCCCATTGAGAGATTCCTCAAGTTGTTTGGCCTCACATAGCTGTGTTTTCAAAGAGGTAATTTGTTCATTGGCTAGATTTAGTTCATCCTTTAACCTAGTGTTTTCAGAAATCACAGTTTCTTGATTAGCTAGTTTTTCCCTAAGTGCTTTGATTTCTTTTTCAGAATTTATTAAGTCAATGCACATAGTTTTAAATTCAATTTTAAAAGCATCAGAATTATAGTCAAAAGATAAGAGTACCTGATCAGCTTCTGTTTTTGAAGCTTCTTCATTGTCAGATCCTTCTTCATCTGATTGACTCCTAGAGTAATCAATGGCCATGAGGCATACTTCTTTGGCCCTTGCCTCTTCTTCTTCTTCACTGGAGCTGGAGGATGTGGATTCATCCTCAGTTTCACTCCAGGATTCAGCTATAAAGCCCCTCTCCTTCTTCTTGTATTTGTTGGAGGAAGGTCTGCTGCTTTGCTGTCTTCTAGGATCCTTCTCTCTTCTCTTTTCCTTCTTTTGATTTTCTGGACACTCTGAGATGAAGTGTCCGGGTTTCCTGCAGCCAAAGCAAACCACTTCTTTAGTGGGGGTTTTGTCATACCTTGGCTTGTCATCCTGCCTGGATGACTTTCTCCTGAAATCCTTCCTTACCATTTTATAGAATCTCTTGGCAAAGAGACTCATCAGCTCTTCATTCATAGTTGAGGTTTCAGTTTCTTCAACAGCTTTAAAAGCTATGCTGTGCTCCTTCCTTGCTGGTGGAGGTGTTCTCTGCTCAGCTTCTTCTCTAGATTTGATGAGCTGCTCATAAGATTTGAGCTTTTTTAAAAGAGATTCTGTGGAGATCTCATTTAGGCTCCTGACCTCCTTGATTGGCCAGATCCTTGAATTTCATGAGCTTGGGAAGCACATGAGGATTTTGTCATTCACCTCAGTGAGGGTGATGTCCTTGTCCAATGTCTTTAGCTCATTGATGATTGAGATCAGCCTATTGTACATATCTACAACTGATTCCGCTTCCTCCTTCTTGAAGTTCTCATATTGTGATATGAGATTAGATCTTCTATCCTTCCTTTCATCAGCAGAGCCAACCACCATTTGGTTAAGGGATTCCCAAATGGCCTTGACTGATGTGCATTCAGCCACCTTCTGGATTATGACATCAGACATAGTTTGGGCCAGAACATTCATGGCTTTAGCATCAGCAACTCTGGCTTTCTTCTGGGCTTCAGTCCACTCAGGTGGTGGTACTGCTTGAGTGCTTGATGCTGCTGTAGAGGTAGATGGTTGAGGATGACCTGTCAAAATAGAATTGTAGATATCCTCATCAATATAGTTCATATATAACTTAATTATTGCCTTCCAGATGGCAAACCTATTTAGGTTACACACTGGAGGTCTGGTGCTTGCATAGTCTTTGTTTTGTGCCATGCTGTGAATATAAATTTAATAGAAATAAAGATTAGATCTAACTCAGGATCTTTGGTTCAAGGGTTAACTTGTACAACCAAAGAAACCTTGCTCTGATACCAATTGAAAGTGAAGGTTAGATCTGAAATACTCTAGAGGGGGGGGGGTGAATAGAGTATTTAGGTTTTATAAAACTTTTTGCTAATCAACAAACAATCAGTCCTAAGATAAGTTATTCTACCTCAGGCACAGCAAAATATAAACTATCTAAACACAAACACAGCAAACCTAATTAGCACAGCGCAAGCAATAACAAAAGAAAAGAGTAATCAGACAACACAAGAATTTTATAGTGGTTCCCAAACCTGGGTACATTCACTCTTCTACCACCATGGTAGGAATTCACTCAGGTTTTTGATCAGGTGACTGCCACCAATGAGCTTTTGATCAGGTGCTCAAAAACCAAATCTCAAGTTTTTTGATCAGGTGACTTGCAACCAGAAATAACTTTTGAAGGGAGTTAAAGAACCCTTTATACATTGGGGGATGAGAGAGTGATTATGTCTTCTCTTTCTCAAATACAACTGAGAAGACTCTAGTGGATTTTGATGTCAGCAAATGCTCCTCCTGAGATATTGAATGGTTCAGGAAGTTGAAGCTTTGCTGCAGGGTGATAGGTTTTCAAACTTTTGCTTTGACCAGAAGAACTCCAGGAACTTCTTGACAGATATAGTAATTGTTGTCCTTTGAAGAGTCCTGAAATGTAGAAGGAAGAAGACTCTTGATTTTGAATGTGTGTTGCTCTTCCTCTTCAGCTTGCTGTTCTTTCTCTGGTCAAGGGATAAGGCTTCTTGTTCTCAGTTCCTGTGTGACTGTTGTCACTGTATTTTGCTCTGCGTATTCTCCTGAGAAGAAGGTAGAAAATCCCTATTACTGTATCTCTAAAAAAGGAGAAAAATCCTTTTTATATTTTCCAAGGAGTCTTCCTTCTAAATTTTGAATTCCTTTCTGCATTGATTTTTGACGGCCTGAGGAATATTTGCATTGATTGGTTTCCCCAACTGTCCCATTAAAAAACGACAAGTAATAACTCTGATGAAAACCGTAATCAATGCTTGCTTCTAACGGTAATATTCAGAGAGAATATTTAAGCATTGATTACTCAGGAATTATTGCAATAAAATAAGGACAGGGAGAAGGAAATTTCCAAGTCAGAAACGACGCAGAAATCGTTGAACAGAGAACAGAATTCGTCGACCTGGGTTCAGAGTTCGTCGAGCTGAGAAGCTAAGTTCGTCGACCAGATAATAGTTGTTCGTCGACCTGAGATCCAAGATCGTTGACCTGAGAACAGAACTTCTCTTTGGAACCTTGCCAACTCTGTGCATCAAGATCGTCGAGCTGAGAATAAAACTTTGTCGGCTGGAGTTCCATGTTTCTTGGACTTAAGAATGTTGAAGTAACTTGTCCAGTAATCGTCGACCTGAGAACTAGTTTTGTCGAGCTGAGAACTTCTAACTGCTACTTGATAAGTCTTGCCAGGAATGCGGTTTAAGTTCGTCGAGCTGAGAAGGTGAATTCGTCGATTGGAGTATGATCATGGACTTAGAATACTAGTTGTTTCTGGAATAAGATGTTGAAGTAGAATACCCAGCTATCGTCGTCCTGAGAACTAAGTTCATCGACCGGAGTTCAGAGAGAAATTCTGGACTTGAAATGTTGAAGTAGAGTGTCCATAAGTCGTCGACCTGAGTACCAAGTTCGTCGAGCTCAGCTCAGAGAATTGTCTCTGAGTTCGTCGAGCTGAGCACGACTTTCGTCGACCTGAGTCCGACGATTGTCGAACTCATTTCCTGAGTCTCTGAAATTGCTCTAAGTCTTGAGTCTTTTTGCAGTCTGTTGATGGCTAGTCCATGTAGTGTTGATTTCAAAGACATGGCCTAAACTCTAAAACACATACATGACCCTAGCTATACATGTTGGGTCAAACATCCTAGTTTAGTGAACGTAGCCCAAATCCAACTAGGAATCCAACAGAGCCATGCGAGGATGATGAACAGAGGGGGCACTCGGGGGTGACATTTCACGACTCCGAAAGCCTTGTTGTTCACTGCCATGTCCTAGAGTTGTGAAAAAAAGATCACGACTCGGAATCATGATATTTCCACATTTTGACTACAGTGGCGGTGCCAATAGAGGAATGTAAATTTTTGTTTGAGACGGCGGCGGATTATAAATCTGCGGCGTGCGGCTCTCAAAAGGCCACATTCAACCAAGCCTTAAGAAAACACAAGTAGCGGTGTGCATTGTATTGCTCTCGAAATCTTCTTCGTTTGATGTATAATTAGGGACTTAGGGTTTCTTCATAGGGGACGGCCGGACGGGAAAATTTGCGAAAGTGGGTGTACGGCCGCTTCTCTTCGGCTCCTCCTATTTGAATCCTGAAACCGGCCGTTGTTTCTCTGCCGCAGACACAAATGATGCTGGTTCGTAAGAACTCCTCTCTCCTTCTCGGCTTTCTCTCAGGAACAAGTAAGATCTCCATCCTCCTTCCCCCTTCCAACCTCCTAACTCCCCTCCGTCTGTTCACTTCTAAAGCCGACGACCCATCTCCCAAAACCCCATTCATCGTCAAATACCTCGTCGACTCACTTGGTTTTTCGTCGCCGGAGGCCGACAAATGTTCCAAGTCCTTAAGCCACATCAAATCCCCTTCGAATCCGGTTTCCGTGCTAGAATTCTTCCGAAAGAATGGTTTTACTGACGCCGACATCAAAAGGATCTTAGGCTCTCACTCCAGAGTCCTATGTGCCAATGTTGATTCCACTTTGAAGCCAAAGTTCGAAGTTTTGAGAGATCTAGGGTTCTCCGATACCCAAATCACCAAACTCATCACTGCTAACCCTCTTGCCCTCAAGTACCTGAGTTATTGCAATGTGCGTCCCAGGATTGAGTTCTTCAATACCTTCCTTGATTCCAAGGATGTCATCGTAAAAGCCATTTCAAAGGACATATGCCTTCTAGCTTCTAGCCTGGAGAAGACAATCAAGCCCAATATCGCTTTTTTGCGGGAATGCCAGTTTTCTTTTGAAAGGATCGTCCTTCTGCTGCTTAAGGAAGGAAGAGTCATTGGCAGGGCTCTCAAATCCCTTAAATTTATTGTTAAAAGAGTCAATGAGTTGGGAGTGCCGCACGGATCAGGAATGTTTTTCCATACATTCCGTTGTTTATGTGGAGTCAGCGTAGACATGTTTGATGCCAAGATCAAGTTGCTGGGTTCCTTGGGATTTTCACAATCTGAACTCTCTGCACTTTTAAAGCAACCTCTAGTTTTGCGTCTTTCTCCCAAGAATTTGTGTGAGAAGGTTGATTTCTTAGTGAAGGAAGCAGGTTGTGATCTCTCCTATGTGAGCAGGCATCCTACTATCGTAGGCCTTAGCTTGACTAAAAGATTGATTCCAAGGAATTATGTTATGCAACTTATCATGGAAAGGGGTCTTTTGAAGAAAAAAATAGGTTTCTATTATGTTGTATCAATTTCTGAGAGGAATTTTCTTAAAAAGTTCATTTTTCCTTTTCAACAAAGAATGCCAGAGCTCCCAGATGTTTATCTTTCTGCTTCTGCAGGCAAGTTTTTTTATTAGAATTGTTATTCTCAATGTGCAAGCAGAGCAATGAGTATTGTACTTCTAATATAATTCATGTTGACTTGTTGAAGATGATCTCTCTCTGTATCTCTCACTGTCTCCCTCTCTGCATTGTGATCAGTAAAGCTGATTGTGTGCTCGTTTTGTTTAATTCACTTTTGTCAAATTGTAACTCCCAGGATCATGCAAATGGAAAATAGACCATAATGTGATTGAATGTGTAGATCAGGTAGACCATAATGTGATTTGTCAGCCATTTTTGACATCGAGAGCCATGGACTTGTGATTTTTGGACACTTGGGTTGGACCAAAAAGGATTTAGGCAACAATGTCAAACATCAATGATATGTTTTTTGCCCTTTTTTGAAATATTTATTTTTGTAATGACACTTAGGCTTTACAAACATCAATGCTGTTTATTTTCTCATAGAACTTAAACCTTTTATACTTGCTAATCAAAGCAAGTAAATGAGTAAAAGAAGTATAGGAACTTAGGAAGAAACAACCAAGTTGCAGGGCTGAGTCAAGCTATGTTATTTTGCCAAAGGTTTATGTATAAGATGGCCCTTCTATGTGCATGAATACAAACAACAAGTATCCCAGTGAAAGACAACTTCTTGAAATTTTCTTAGAAAGTTCTTGAATTTTCATTCCATATGAATTATCAGACCTTCTTGAAGAATCTAAGGCTGTCCCAACTCCTAAGAGCATATTTTATGTGATAAGAAGCCAACTCCTCATCCAAATCTCAAATATGGGAGCCTGATTCAGTCATGGGTAGGGTTAAAATTGAAATTACATGTCAGGGCTTGAAATTATGAAAGAGATGATTCTTGCTTGAATAAAAAATAAAATGGCAAAATTAGTTGGTTAGTCCGTCTTCCCAACACACCCAAATCCACCCCCCACCCCCCACCCCCCACCCCCTCCTCTCTTGATTTTATTGAACTAACTTCTTTCTATGGGAAACTTTAGCTTGCTGTTAGATATCCCCACCCACATATGTTTTATCAATTATTCAGCATTTGTCTACACCTTCAAAACTTAAGGAACTCGAACAAAGCCGAAGTTGCTTGAATATTGTTATTGGATGTTGAAAGATAACTATAACAATTAAGTTGGACTTTTTGAAGTACCTCAAGGTAATTTAGAAGGGGGAAGGAAACTAGAGTTCTGTTTGGCACGATGGTGGTGGTCATGCACGCGGTGGCTATAAACCATCGTTCGCGAACACCCGACCTCACCTAAGGAACTTTATCCACTTTTATGTTCAAAACTAGTTTTATTTTCTTGGTGGTGATTGTAACCGTTGTCACACCAACATACACTATTTTATGACGGTGGCGTTTTTGTCCGAACTCATCGGAGCAAAAACATCGCACCAAACAAAGCCTAGATTTTTGTGTACTTTTTATTGTTTTGCTTGACTAAACCCAATGAGTTCTCGAAGTAGGATCAAGACAACACAAAACTTAGGCATGTAAGATGGTTAAAAGAACCACATGAACATGAGAATCCAATAGGCTCAACTAATTAAGTACATTTAACAACTATAAACCTCAACATTGTGGGAGTGTTGCTATGCACAATGCTCCAGATTCTCTATGCCAACTCGATCAATCTCGACTTCAAATGACATATTTAAAGTAGTTGAATAGACAAACATTATGACATTCAGTTGAAGTCTACATGGAACTCTCCCCTGATGAGAATATAAACCGTTGTCGGCATGATCTCTACTTTGCGAGGATACAATCAAGGAAATCTTTTTGTCATGATACTGCCTTGAGATATAGTTATGCAACCGTGTGTCTTTGGACCGTTTTTTGAATCTCGAGTCCAGAACACAATTTTAATCTTGAATGATTGTGCAATTATTTTGTGATGATGCACGAGTATTCACACTTAAAGTGAATACACATTGGAGAGCCCTTGATTAGGTTAATTATATAACATTTTGAATTTAGTGAGAATGTTCTTCTGAGGGTTGAGATCATCTTTCGGAATGAAACCTGGACAACGACATCTCCGGACAAGCATCTAGGATGTCAGGTTTGTAGGTGAATGAAAGTGCATGAACAAATGGAATTTTACATTAAAATTGCAGGAACAATTATTAACCTTAAATAATAATTTGAACTCTCAAATATTAAATATGCTTTTTGTGGTGTTCTTTTGGAACTCCGCAGTTAAGTGAGCTATGAGAGAGTAGCCCGGAGATGGGTGACATCCTAGCAAATACTTGTATGCCACCTTAATAAATAGTAAAACTGAAGTTCAACTCTGATAGTGGTGGGTTGAATTAAAGAGGATATTACCTTAAATGTTGTGAGTTGAATTCTTACAAATTGTTTTAGATCCCAATCCCTTATTGAGCAATGTGTAGTTTGGGGATAAATCATGTTAAAGTTGGTGGACATAACATCGGGAATCCGATGAAAACAATTGATGAGGGCAAAGAGTGTCTTGGGGATGTGATGCTTGAACAAATGCAGCTGTTGGAAGACTGTTAAAATGACAGAATTTCAAGTGGAATGAGGTGCATATAAAAAATGAGCTTGAATAATTTTTTAGATCTCCAAATGTTAGAGGCCGAGATAAGATAGATCCCGCACTTTTGCAGTTTTAGAGCAAGTGGAGTTTTTTTTAGAAACCTCATTGTTCAATGAGCTATTGGTGACAGTAGTGTTGAGATTGATGACCTTCTTAAAAGCCCTCACAGGCCGCCATACGAAGAGTGTAAAATGTAAGGTTTAAATTTGTATGGTGGGGTGGGGGGGGGGGGGGGGGGGGCGCCGAGTTCCTCTCTGGATTGAGGGGGAAAAGGGGGGGGGAGGGGGAGGGCCGAGTTCCTCTCTGGATTGAGGGGGAAAAGGGGGGGGGGAGGGGGAGGAAGAGAGAGAAAACGAGGGGAAGGAGAAGGGGGGGGGGGGGGAGATAGAAGAGGGAAAAGAAGAAAAAAGAGAGGAAGTAAGACAACGATACGATGATTACATAAGCTTTCAGACATATTTTATGTCACCTTACAGATAAATATCTTTATTTGTTTTGCTATTTCCGATCTAATTCTACTTGTTTTTGTTTTTTTTGGATTTTGTTGAATTGCTATTCTTTGTGATATGAAGCACGATGAGTGCACACACTTTTACGAATATTTTCTGATGGTTTTTTGATAATTTTCCGGTGATTGTATCTCTAGAATCCATCAATATTTAAAGGTTAATCTTCGAGATGATTTGCTTGAACAACACTTTAATTTGTGGAGTCGGCTCCAAACTTATTAGGATGAAAGCTGAGAAGATGCTTTTATTTATTAATTTTTTTAAAAAAACTATTATGTTGTAAATATTAGAGAAAGAGTTGAATTGAAAGCGGTGATTATAAATTGTCATTTGTGAATGCTTCACCTTATCTAAAAAAGATCATCCACTTTTATGTTCAAAACTAGTCTTCTTATCTTGACAGCGACCATAACTATTGTCTTAACAAACATGTATTTCATGATGGTATCATTTTTTCAAAACTCATAAACGTAAAAAAACTCGTGCAAAAAAAATTAGAAATGATGTAATAATAAAACCTATGCAAAAAACTAGAGAATCTCAATTTCATTGAAGATAAAATTTGCAGTATGGTCAATAATTAATAGTGATTTTAAGTACAAACCTCCCAGCCACTGCATGTCACTAAATATATTAAATTCTACTTCTTTTTGTTTGTTTTGCTATTTCCGATCTAATTCTACTTCTTTTTGTTTGTTTTTTTTGGATTTTGTTGAATTGCTATTCTTCGAGATATGAAGCACGATGGGTGCACGCACTTTTCCGAATATTTTTTGACGGTTTTTTTGGTATTTTTCTGCTGATTGTATCTCTAAAATCCATCAATATTTAAAGGTTAATCTTTGAGATGATTTTCTTGAACAACACTTTAATTTGTGGAGTCGGCTGCAAACTTATTAGGATGAAAGCTGAGAAGATGCTTCTATTTATTAATTTTGTTTAAAAAACTATTATGTTGTAAATATTAGAGAAAGAGTTGAATTGAAAGCGATGATTATGAATTGTCATTTGTGAATGCTTGACCTTATCTAAAGAAGATCATCCACTTTTATGTTCAAAAGTAATCTTCTTTTCTTGGTAGCGACCATAACTGTCTTAGCAAACATGTATTTCACGATGATATCATTTTTTTCAAAACTCATAAACGTAAAAAAACCAGTGCAAAAAAGAATTAGAAATGATGTAATAATAAAACCTATGCAGTAAACTAGAGAATCTCAATTTCACTAAAGATAAAATTTGTAGTCAGGTCAATAATTAATAGTGATTTTAAGTGCAAACCTCTCTGTCACTGCATGTCACTAAATAAAGAGTTTAATGACCAAACTAACTCAGTCACTGCATGTGTAATTTTAGTGACAAAATATATGTTCACTAAATATGTCATAATAGTGACAAATTGTCATTTTATTTCCTTGATTTTTCACAAAATATCAGAGAATTATTTCATTTACTTATCATTTTAATTTAATTTTAGACATTCAAACACAATCATAAATAAAATGCTCGATGGCAAAGAGAAATTTGTTTAGTATAGTTTATCTCATTAATAAAAAAGAGTGAGAGATGACCCAAACCTCTCAATATAGACTAAGAGTGCTTTAATCTCTAATTAAATTAAATACATCAAAAAATTATCTACAAAAAAGAAAAAATATAACAATGTGCATTCTTTCCTCTACATCTTGACAGTCAAGTGATGTATTCTCCTCTCTTCTTTATATAGTATCCACTAGCATGAAAAATACCCGCACATTTTATCTTCTAAAGTTTTCATGTCAAATCATAGTTTAAGTTATATTAGTATACAACAAAATAATCAAAATATACCAAAAGAAAGTATACAACGAGATAAGAAAGATCAAACAAAATATTCGTTAGTAAGAGAAAACTTGAAGTTTTGGTGGCTCATTTACCTTAAAGAGACATGTTATATGTAAAAGAGAGGCCATCAAGCAAGTTCACCAGCATTCCTGCTAGAGCTGTATTCATGGCCGACATACATGCACTAAGATAGTTTCAAGCATTATCTTGGATAGCATTAAACAAAGCGTGAGAAAAGTAAAAAAAAAATAGCTTGAACATCACGTTTCTAGTGAACACACCTTCATACCTTTGCAACATTCTCATTTTAATTTGGTCGAAATTACTATTAAAATCACACAGAAAGTATGCACTTCATCTTTTTTCAGTTATAGGCACAAAACAATATCTGTTGTGCTAGCCTGCAGATAATCACAGTACAAAATTTGTGCCCGACAGGCAAGCGTTATATAATGTTGACAATGATATAGGCTAGAAATTTCTGTATGTGGGTGCAAAACATTAAAACAAAATTTTTTCAGTTTCCTAGATTAGGTCGGCTGAAGCCCGAATGCTACTAAAATTTGAGTTATAAAATACAGTATGAATATCACACTGAAATAATGCTTGTCGTGAGAACAAGGAATAAATCGCCTTTGCAACATTCCCATTTTAATTTGGGCGACATTATTTCAATTTTAATGTTGCAACTGATCCCACATTTTCACACTTGACTATAGGTCAAAGGCGACAGTTGTCGTGGCTTCAATTAACCCACGACAGTTAATATTAATGACAAATGTCGTGTGATTTACCTGTTGTGTTGGCCCGTGTCCCAGCTTTTTCACACTGAGACACCAACTCTAGTATGCCCCCACGACCATATGTTATGCAAACATATTTGTCCAATTAGAAGTAAATCAAAATTCTCATTTGTAGCTACCTTATGAAAGCCCTTTTCTGTAGCCTTTGTGGTACGAAAGTCAAACCAATGATATTGCACAAGAGTCATGAACAAAGCTCAGAAGCAAGTGATTGGATAGCCTCTCTCCCGTCCTTCCATTGCTTGCTCTCTTATATCCGCATTGCAATGTGCAGATTTCTGCACGGTAGTGCAGATTTCTGCATTGCAATGAGTAGAAATCTGCATTGCCTCTGATTTGAATCAAACAAAATCTATTCATTTGGCTCCGTGAAAGTCTGATCTTCTCAAACTTGAGCCACCTCAACAAGCCTAGTGAGATTAAAAGAAAAAAATTCCAATAATTGAGAAGAAAAATTTTGAAGATGGAAATGAAACCAAAAGCCAAATATTGTCTACCTCCTAGCAGCTCTTTTTCTTATTATCATCCTTGACTTTTTGCTTGAGCTATCATCGGATCGGGCCCGAAACTGGTTCATCCTCAATACCCATGCGACTCGCGCCCAGTACAAGAAATGCTTGGCTAGACTCTTCCAAGACGTTTGATTACCAGTCGCTGATTTCACATGGTAGCGCTCTGCTGGACTGGTCAGCAAGTAATTGAGCAGCTCCTTCACTTGGGAAAACGGCTACCCTACAGATGGGGCGGGGACGGTGGACGCCAATATCTGATCCAAACCAGGCAACTGATGACCGACCATGAATGGAGGACGCAAAATAATCTCACTGACAACAAACGTGTTGGCCACAACAGGTTCCTCCGCTGTCGTGATGATTGTAGAAGAAGTTAGAGCTGGAACATGTTCCTGCTTCTGGGCAAGTTGTTGACATTCTCACCAAG
Organism: Platanthera guangdongensis; assembly: GCA_039583875.1. Lineage (NCBI taxonomy): Eukaryota > Viridiplantae > Streptophyta > Magnoliopsida > Asparagales > Orchidaceae > Platanthera > Platanthera guangdongensis. The sequence continues at coordinate 45,091,218 of CM077147.1, forward strand.
CCATTACCATGAAAAATGTACCATCAGTTCTTATCCAAGCTTGGTGCTTATGACTTGTATGCTACAGCTTGCGGGACAGTGTTAGAGAATATTAGGAAAACTGATGTAAAAGCCCATTAATATGACCCAATTTAAGTTTCTTGTTTAGTCCCACATCTTGTGTATATGATTCTTTCTCTCTCCTCTCCTATATATTTGCACTCGTACTTGTATTTTGTAATTCAACAAGAATATACAAGGTTTGCACCTGCAAGTGTGTTAGAAATTTCCCATGTGGAAGACTGTTGGAGATGGTGCAACTAATGTATGCCAGCCTGTGGGAGAGCGTAGAAATTTCCCATTTGATGCCAGTCTTTAATATTATTTCTGTCTTGATTTTGATGGAGAAGTCATATTCCAAGTGTTTGCCAGCCTGCAAGTGTTGAGCTGCGGTGACGATCTTTTTATTTAGAAGATAGTGAAGGCTGTCATGGCCAGTGCACGCCATGAAATGCCTTACCTAATGGTAAGAATGTCAATGCTGTATGGATAACATGAGGGCTCTGATTTCATTTGTCTTATGTGGAAGACTGTTGGAGATGGTGCAACTAATGTATGTTAATGGCTAATACACATTCCACAGTGAAGTGATTATTGGAATTTGTTATGTTCCGGGGGATGAGAGGGGGATGGGCGGCGGTCTGAGTCGGGAAAAGAGAGAGAGAGGAAGAGAGTGGAAGAGAAAAGAGGCTAGGGTTAGAGATTCGAAGAGAGAAACATACATTCATCCAGGATACCGAATACAAGGTTCACGCGCCCTCTTATAGAGGCGTGGGGCGAATACAAAAGGGAAAAACTGAAATTAGAAAAGACATGAAATACTAAAAATGCGATAGCCAAACAGTAGAACATAATAAATATTAATTATCCTCCGCGGTCTCGGTGGGTCCTTGTGATATACGTGCTCGACGAGTGCAGACTTGCCATTTGAGCTCGTCGTCGTGGAGATCTGTAACATAATTACTGAGGTAGAGATGAGGGCATGCCAAAGTGTTCAGAACACGGTTTCAGCAGCCTGTTTCCATCGAATGGCATGATCAATTGTCTTTTTCAGAGGGTAGCTAGTAATGAACATGCTCTCTTGACGTAGCATACGATGAAGCAATCGTAGTAGCCGCAAGGTTCGAGAAACCCAAGCATTGCACTTTGAGACTGCGGGCGTGGCCAATGAAAAAATGTGGAGATTTTTTCTGGAACCATGGCTATGCCAGCAAAGGAAATAGTGCGGCCCAGGTAGCCAACATATCCGCTTTCAAAAGACACTTCTTTGGGTTGATTCGAAGTCGATGTTATGACAAGGTAGAATTTTCTATAAGTATTAGATAAAAAGAATTTTGGATTCACAGATACTTTCCGATACTACCAAATACGCCTAAATATGATTGATAATGCCCCAACAGTTGTATGTTTTGCGACAGTGACATGAAGAAAAATTTGTGAAAGAAAAAGTGTTGATTGATAAGTGGTGTGATTTAAGCTCTGTTTGGGGGGACTTATTTTCACCGGTCAAGATGTTGTGACCGCATGACGGAGGCATAATTGATTATGTGCTTTTATGCATGAGTCCTATTTATGATATGATTACCTATTTGTGACACAAAGCTTGTCTTCATTTAATTTATGATATGTAAGATATAGTATTCTAGATTTTTTTTAAAATCACGTTTCTCATATCCATATTGTATTCGTATTCAGTCTCCGTCCCCGAACCCCGTGCAACATATCGATGCTGGGGGGATGTTTTCATGGACATAGCAATATGATCCTACTGTGATGAATTCTATCGAGAGGAATGTGGCAGTCAAATGTAAGGGAGGGCGGTCGTCTGTGTGGCTCGACGAAAATTGAGGAGAATGCATCAAGAACTTCTTGGAGCTGGAGGTATGATAATGTGCCATAGCAGGCAACTTGCAATTCTGAGTCTCTACCAGAAGAATTTGTGTGAGATTGTGGATTTCTTGGTGAGGGATGTAGGATGTCATGCTCACTATTTTTTGGCCTTAACTTCACTGAAAGGTTGATTCTGTTGAATATATTGTGCAACTCATCATGAAAAAGATTTTTTTGTGATTTTTTATTTATTTTGATCAATTTGCATCAGTTTTCTTGAGGAGGTTTCTTAAAAAGTTCATTTTCTCTTTTCAAAAAAAAGGAAAAATGTTATAGCTTTATCATGCTTATTTCTCGTGCTTCTGCATAGTTGTTCCTTTTAAGAAGACAATCAAAGGAACTAGTCCTTGTAAATTCTTATCAACTTGTTTAAAATTCTCCTTTTCATTGCAAGTTCAGAGTCATTTTTGACCGCGAGGGCAATTTTTTCCTGGGCTCGCACTTTCTGTCCGGTTGCGTATTTTCCGCTTATGCACGAATTTTTTTTTCTCGACCGTGCATTTACCCACCCTCCCATAAGTGCATTTTTCCCTTACACAGCTTCTGTCACTGCGCCCATTATAAAAAGTCAAAACTATTTTTAAAAAATTGTCATTCCAAACAAAAAATATAAAAATCTTTTTAAATAGTATTTAAATGAAGATTTTTCAAACAATATATATAGCTTTCTCAATACATTTTTTTAATTTTTTTTAATTTTTTCATTTGTTTCTCACCATGTTTCCACTCCAGAGCATCCCAAATAGGCCCTACATTAGTATCTCTATTTTGACTACTTTACCATATTTGCAATAATTTTTTAGCTTTAGACACTTAAGCTCTGTTTGGGGTGATATTTTTGCTCCGGTATGGGATGAAAAAACTGACTTCTTATCCTTTAGCATGAGTCTAATTTTGCTTTAATGTTAGAAAATCGAGGAGAGTGATGAATATTTGGGTAAAAATTGAAATATTAATATATATCTTTACCATATTGAACATTCAAATATGCTAAATAAAGCCTTATTGTTTTGATTCATGACTTATCATATATTATAAATTATTTTAAAAAATAAAATATAATGTCTATTTAAGTAATTATATTCTATTCTCAAATTAAAAATAATCATGAAAATCATTTTTAAAAAAGTTACAAGTAGAACTTCTAAATCTACTATGCTAGATTATCATTATGAGTTAATTTGAAAAATAATGATAAATTAATTAATTTAATTTATAAAAGTTGTTGCGATCTAACTCGACGTCCCGGTCGTACCGGAATAACCTGAACCGCCTTAGCTCTCGGAACTGTTGAAATCGAGACTCGGCGACTTGTGAAGTTCGACCCTTGGGGAAGGGGTGATCACACACTTACTTCTCTCTCACAAGCTAAACCACCAGGGACTTAGAATAGGGAACAGACTCAAGGCTCTAACACATAGGTCCCACCACACACCCAGAAGATCTTAAAGTGCTTCCCCTCCTTAGCGAAGTGATGAAGCTAAGGATACCCCAGAAAGCGCAAGAAGATATAAGCACACAAGTAAGCATGTCTTCTGAGGTACCCCCTTCGGTCTATTTATAGATTTATGAAAATGGTCTGCCAACAATTAACATCTGCTGTTCTAAACGGCTATACGCAGCCCCATTTGGTCTGCCAACAGCTTAACTCTGCTGTTCTGATGGGCTACACACAAGCCTCTGAGGGCATCCAGGTAATTCTGCCTCTGGACCCCACTAAGTGAATGACCTATGAGAGCGCCACTCTTCTGGAGGGGCGAATGCCGGGAGAACAGCGCATTTGCATACTCGATCACCTCCGGGAGACGAATGCCTGGTTAGGCGACCATTGGCCTATCTTGGCAAGAACTTGCCTCACATGCTCTTCACAACGCGAGATCTGGTGAGTGCTCAGGTGTTGATCGCACTCGCCTAAGGGCATGATTCCCGCCTCAGGTATGAGCGAATGTCATCCTCTCCGGGGCACACGATGAATGCAGGTCCACCTGCCCCCATCCCATTCCTCCTTCGTGTATTATTGACCTAAATGTCATACAATGTTCTGAGCTTGCCTGAGAGGGACCCACTCAGCGAATACGGGGTTGTGCAAGAACGGTCGAGCGTGCACACAATCAATGAGATGAGTTGATTGTACACACAAAGTTTTAATGCTGAAAAACCCCTCAACCGGGTAAACAACCACGTGACCGGATCTGTGCCGGTCAAAGTCCACTATTTCCTGGTTGTTACAACTTGTCTGTTGAACAGAGGGCAACAGGTCGCACCTCGTTACAATTGAGAGATGAGAGAACACTTTTCACTTGGCGGACGACAGACCGTCTCGCCCGACATTTGTTATAAATTGCGCTATGCAGTGATAGGCTTTGTTGGGCGTCTTGTTGGCACTGGATGCGGGAGCGAAGCGCTTAAGATTGTGGTTGCAGAAGCACAGAGATCAGACTTCGTCAGGTGGCTTTAAGGTGGCTCGAACGCGTCCTGGAGATGACTTGAGCGTGGCTTGGAGATGGCTGGAATGCGACATTGTGGTGGCTCAATAGCGGCTCGAAGATGGCTTGAACGCGGCTTGGTGGTGGCTCGAACACGGCTCATAGGAGGAATTCGGCAGAGCTCTGGCCCGAGGAAGAAGATGACTCAGAGAAAAAAAGTGAGAAATGAGGAGACCTGAGGCTCCTTTTATAGCCTCCAGATGGTGGTTACACGGTTATCCGCAAACCATAACCACCATTATAAATATTTTCGCTATAGTTTAGTGTTGTATGTTAAGATATAAATTCTGCTATTTGGAGACCAATTAATTTAATAATGAAAATTCCCCCACTGACCCGGCGGTTAGTGGATGGTTACACGCGAATCAGACGGAGGGGAACGGCCCCAAATGATCGGACGACGGGGGAGGACCTCCATGGGCGGTCGACGAACTTGCCGCAGAATTCGACGGTGAGGGGAGGACCGTCGGGGGCGGCCGAGGAGGGGCGGCCGTCTCGGCCACTGCATCAGTCGTGCGCCGGCGGCCGAGGAGGAGCGGCCGGTGTGGTCGCGTCTTCAGCCGCACGCTAGCGATCGAGGTAGAGCGGCCCGCGCGGCCGGTCTCTTGGTTGCGGCCGGTGTTGCCGCTCTCTCGGCCGGGGAGATATCGGCTCGTGCGGCCGCTCCCTCGGCCGCGGCCGGCGGCCGAGGGAGAGCGGCCCTCGCGGCCGCTCTCTCGGTCGCGGCCGGCGGCCGAGGGGGTGCGCCCCGCACGGCCGCACTCTCGGTCGCGGCCAGCGGCCGAGGTGGAGCTGCAGCCAGGGCCGGCCCCACGGTCGCATGCCGACGACCGAGCGGGGAGGCCGAAGCGAAGAGATAAGGGGGTGGCCAGCGTCCGAGGATGAGGCCGGTTGCCTGACGCCGACAAGGCGGCGTCCGTGGCGGTTCGTTCATTATGCTTGATGGGATCAGTGCATGGGGGGGATCGGGCGCGATGATCACGCGTGCGGTCAAACCCATGATCCCACTACTTTTGGATGGAGATCATGGGGGTGTGGCTATGTGCACTCCAACTCTCTTTGAAAGGGGTCTCATCCCCATCATTTGCCCCCCCCCCCCCCCCCCCCCCGAGATCTCGTACTGCTGGAGATTGGTACAAGCGAAAGAGAAGAGATCTCTCTCTTCTTCATGGCTCCGACGATGATGAACGGTGAAAAGCCGGAGACAGCAGATGTCGGCGCCCTTCAAACTTAGGTAAAATATTAGAATATGGTAGGGAGGAGAGGAAGGGGCGACAAATGCAGTTGGAGAAGGTAGCTAGCGCACCTGCGCGCGCACCAGACCGCGCGCCTGGGTGCGCGTGCTTTATCGCGCACAAGCGCGCACGCTTGTTCGCCCGCGGGCGCGCGCGCAGGCACGCGGTTGCGCAGGCGCGCCCGCGGGTGCGCGGATGCGTGCGCGGGCACTTATACGATTACGTGCTCCGGTGTGCTTGCGTTGGGACGCGCGTGCGCTTGGTTGCTTGTGCGTGCGTCTTATGGTTTTGGTTTTACTACACGACGTGCCTTTATGTGCACAACGGGGGTGGAAAATTTTCTATTTGTAGACTTTTTATCCAAGACTGATCTTAAATTTTTTTGCCAGGGTTCGAAGCGTACTGCGAGACCGATGCGTCTGCGTTCTTCCCTTACCGACGACCAGGTTGCGATTTGGAGGAGAAGGTTCGGTCTGTCTGCTAACTGTGAAGTGAAGATACCACGTGTTCAAGAGTGGGTTCAAAATCCTCCTCGCGGTTGGTTGATGATCTCTGAGACTACTCTGAGATCGGGTTTCCGATTCCCACCATGCGAGAAAGTGATCGAGATTCCGAAATTTTGCGGCGTGCCGATTTACCAATTCACTCCATTGGGAGTAGTATGCCTCATGGAGTTGGTTGTCTTGTTTCATGAACATGGAGGGAAACTCTCTTTAGACTACTTCCAGGATTGGTGCGACATTCGATCTGATGGTGGTGAGCGTGTGCAGATTCATAACAACATTGCTGGCTTGATTTTGAGACTCAAACTGACCGCTGTCACGAAAATACTCTATTTGGCTATGTCAAGAATGCTTGGGGCTTGCCAGAGCTGTGGAATGCATTGCCTGATCGTTGCCGTCACCAAAAGGGTAAGGAGCAAGAGTTTTCCCCAGTATTAGGATTTTCAGAGTCTCGTGAGTTGGCAAACCGGTTGTTCTGCGTTTCCTCATTTGTGGGGGAGAAGTGTTTGTTGCGGTGCGACGTTTCTTCAGATCCTGGGAGGGTTGCCGAGACATCTTCGGATTGTGGTCGGAAGAGGAAGGCCATTGCAGTGCATCGCGATGGCGATGGTTCGGTGTCTCGTTCGAGTTATTATTTCAAGACTATTCCTATTGATGGTTGAGGCAGGATTACTCCCAAGGTACATGTGCTTGAATGTTCTACCCCTGGGTTCCCCCGACGAAGACGGCTATTCCAAGGTTATCTTCTTCTTTGAAGGCGATGAACGCAGTGGTGAGTAAGCTTGATTATTTTTGATCTTCTTTTGTTGTTGCGTTATACTGACTTTTATCCATCGTTTTCTTGTAGATCGAGGCTCATGCTCAAATTGCTATTACTTGGAATGATCACTACATGAGCTTGAAAAACGGGTATCTGGCTCTTCAGGAGAAGTTTCGGGCGGTGACGAGCTCGCTTGCTGCTCTGAGAGATGATCATGATCGGGGTATTTCCAGATTTCACTGGATCGGATCAGAGCTGAAGGCGGAATTGGAGGAGACTCAGGCGTCCTTGGAGGTGGAAAATCCCTGGTGGAGAGGACTGCACAGATGCTGAAGCATGCCCATGGGGAGACTCCTCGTTTAAAGACAGTTCTTCACACGACGAAGGCTCAAGTGGAGATGTTATCTTCTGATAGCCGTCTGTCAGAGTTGAAGGTTGCTGGTCTTGTTGAATAAATGGATTCCTTGGAGTTTACGCGCGACCGTTGTTTGATTGACGAAGAGACTCATGAGTAGATATGGACCAACGAGGTGGAGCCTCAGATGGAGGATGTTCCTGAGCTGGCGCTTAGGCGTGGAGTTTCGAAGGATTTTCGCCATGTTGGCCGGAGCTTGAGATGCGACATATTCGGCTTTAGTTTTGATGATATCTCAGATGATGAGAGTCTGAGTCTTGATCCTGATACGGTCGCGACTGATGTGTAGTGACATGGTTTCTTTATGCTTATATTTGCGTGTTTGCATTTTTTCTTTTTCTGGTCTGATATATTGTATGTTGCCTTTATTATTTGGCAGTTCTGATCATCTCATTTGCGCATGTATCTGTATGTTGCTATGATTATGATGTTCTCTTTCTTCTTTTTGCTCGAATGCTATTTGACTTGCGATGTTGCTTTGTGCGGGCTGTGATTGCGGCTTAGCTGGTTTATGACTGGTTTGTGACCTAGCTTGCACGATGATCTCTCGCGACTTAATTTGCACGGGGATCGCCCGCTTCTTAATTTGCACAGGGATCGCCTGTGGCTTAATTTACACGGGGATCGCCCGCGGCTTAATTTGTACGAGGATCGCCCGCGGCTTAATTTGCACGAGGATCGCCCACGGCTTAGTCATGAGGGGGGTATGCCTTGACGATGTCGTGGCATGGAAAGACAGGTTCAGTGAATAGCTTTTTTATTCAAACCGCATGCGCAGTCTTACCTTTTTTGCACAAGGATCGCTCGCGACTTAATTTGCATGGGGATCGCCCGCAGCTTAATTTGCACGGGGATCTCTTGCGGATTAATTTGCACGGGATCGCCCGTGGCTTAATTTGCACAGGGATCGCATGCTTCTTAATTTGCATGGGGATCGACCGTGGCTTAATTTGCTTGAAACTGATGGGGTGTTGTTGAATAGGAACATAATACTTTGAATAACAGATTGTCTACACGCATCCAGGCTTGTGGTTCTTACACTTTATAGAGTTCAAACATGATAAAAATACTTTTAGAAGCTCGAAATAAGGAATTACTGATAGAATCGATGCAAGTTTTGTCCATTCCATGTCCGCAGTAGGGTCTTTCCCTCTGCGTTCCTCAGCTTGTAGGTTCCTGGCTTCACAATCATGGTGACGGCGAACGGTCCTTCCCATGATGGAGAGAGCTTGTCCCCTTGTGGTCCCTTGCCGACAACTTATATACTTCGAAGAACCAAATCTCCGACGTTGATAGGTCTAGATTTCACCTTTTGATTGTAATGTCACGCTACACGTTGCTGATAGGCGGCAATGAGAAGAACTGCCACTTCTCGAAGTTCGTGGATCAGATCTAGATTCTCCCGAAGGGCTTCATCATTCTGTTATTGGTTGAAGTAGGAGACTTGTGGACCTGAGATGCCGATGTCAATTGGGCTGATTGCTTTTGTGCCATAACAGAGGCTATACGGTTTTTCTCCGGTCGAGGTTCTTTTCGTGGTTCAATATGCCCATAAAACGTTGGGTAGTGCGTCGATCCATTGCCCCCCCCCCCCCCCCGACTTCTTGCAGTCGTGTTTTTAATCCTTTCAAAATTGTTCGATTGGTCAACTCAATCTGCCTGTTGGTTTGCGGGTGCGCCACATTAGTGTGTCGCATATTAATCTTTAAGTCCTCACACATTTTTGTGAAGGATCTTCCTGTTAATTGAGTCTCGTTGTCTGCGATGATGATCGCGGGGATGTCGAAACGACAAACAATATTCTTCCACACGAATTGTTTGGCGGTTTCTTCGGTAATCTTAGCCAAAGGTTCTGCTTCAACCCACTTGGTGAAATAATCAATGAACATTATGATGAACTTCCTCTGCCCTGAGGCTTAGGGTAGGGGTCTAAGAAGGTCGATTCCCCATTGCACAAACAGCCATGCTCCTTACAGCATGGTTAGGGCAACCGACAGTTGTCGAGGAATATTCACATGCAACTGGAAACTTCGACATCTTTGGACAAATTCAGTCGCTTCCTTTTTCATCGAGGGCCAGTAGAAGCCTTGGCGTAATGTATTTCGTGCCAGAGCCTTTTCGCCTAGATGTTCCCCGCAGACTCCTTTGTGAACTTCTCGCAAGGCGTATTCTGCATCGGGCTCTGATAAACATTTCAAGTGTGGCCCAGAAAAGGATCGTTTGTACAACTCTCCATTGATTAGGGTGAAGGTGGCTGCTCACATCCTTAGGCTTTGCAATTCTGCCTGGTTTTTTTTGGCAATAATTGATGTTCCAGGTAGGCTAATAACAGATCGATCCAAGATCCTTTCGTCTATTCGACCTCCATGATCTCCCAAGGTCCTTTGATGTTGGGAATAACGATCTCCTCTATTTGGCGTCTCCTTGATTATTATTGAGTGGGCGACGTGGCCAGCTTTGAGAGGGCATCAACTCTGGAATTTTGTCTCTTGGGATGTGGAGAATTTGGAATTGCGGTACTTTGAGTAATAAAGACTTTACTAGTAAAAGGTATCGACCTAGCTGCTCGTTCCTTACCTCGTAGTTACCTTCTACTTGCGAGACGACGAGCAGGGAATCCAAATAAATGGTCAAGTTTTTAATAGGGCAATCGACGATGAGCCTAAGTCCTGCAATCAGGGCCTCGTACTCGGCTATGTTGTTGGTAGCTGCGAATTTTAGTCTAAGCCCATACTCTAGGGTGACCGTTTCTGGGCTTATCAGAAGTAATCCTGCACCCACACCTTTGATCCCTGATGCCCCATTGACATAGAGGGTCCACTGAATGTTACTGGCATCTTGCGTGGTAGTTGTCTCAGTTAGAACCCGCCAACCCATTAGTTCATCTCAAAACCCAGGTGTTGAGATGAAGGGTGGCAGGGTACATGAACACAAAGGGGAGAAGTCTGCAGGCAGTGTGGGATTAACCCCAACCACATGAACGCGGGGATATTCTGCCACACAAGGGGGCCCACCGGGGTCAACAGACAGACCTGGAACGCGATGGGGAAAGCCCAAACATGCGGTCCCACACACACGTGTCATGCTGGCTAATATAATCTCAATACACCCCCGCAGCATGACAACCTCCTCTGATACCAAGTTAGAACCCGCCAACCCATTAGTTCATCTCAAAACCCAGGTGTTGAGATGAAGGGTGGCGGGGTACATGAACACAAAGGGGAGAAGTCTGCAGGCGGTGTGGGATTAACCCCAACCACATGAACGCAAGGATATTCCGCCACACAAGGGGGCCCATCGGGGTCAAAAGCCAGACCTTTTTAGGGTCCTTGACCTTTTTAGGGCTAAGGTTGACTTGGGTCAACTTAGCCTCTTGTGTTGACCCCAATGGGTCCCTGATAACCCATTGACCTCATTTTAGGGTTAGGAGGGCATGTGTGGGGTCATCTTGGCTAAGGAAGGGTTAAATGACCCTAAGTAGGCCAGTTTGACTCATTTAGGGTTAGGGTGGACTTAGGCCAACTTGGCCACTTTGCCTGTCCCCATTGGGTCCTTAGTGATCCTATGAACCACCCAATGAGGTTTAGGGTGTTGTGGTGGGGTCATGAATTCAAGTTGAAGCCCTAAGGTCAAACCCTAAGTCTGGTGGTGAGGCTGTGTTATAGGCAGACCAAGGTGATTTTCACATTGGCCCTTGTTCACTTGCTCCTTTGACCTTCTTAAGGTTTTGTCATGACTCAGTCATGAAAAAACCACTCCTAGGGGTCTAGTTGTTTGAGGGATGTTACAAATCCTAATATATAAAAATAAAAATTTTGTCCCCGAAATTAAAGTTAAGCCTACGGGGTTTCTACAGAAGTAAAAGTATGTAACATCCCTAGGAGTTGAAGGTATACCTGACTCGAGGAGTTCCGGGTACTTTTGCTGCATCAAGTCCGGTGGCTCCCAAGTGTGTTCCTCCTGCCCATGGTTTCTCCACAAAACTTTGACTAGCGGAACCTTCTTGCGTCGCAAGACCGTATCGCCATATCATCGATCCTGATCGGCTCCATGCTGACTGATCGATCTGAGGCCACCGAGCTGTCTGCAGTGGAAATCAGCTGCTCAGGGCGTAGTAGAGTCCTCTTAAGTGAAGATACGTGGAAGACATCGTGCAATCCCGCCAACTCAGGCGGCAGCTCCGATCTATAAGCCAAGGGGCCGATCCGCTCCAGGATCCTGTAAGGCCCCATGTATCTCGGACTGAGCTTCTTCCGCCCGTGAACCCGCGAGACCCCATGCATCGACCGTATCTTCAGGAAAACTCGGTCTCCCACCTGGAACTCCACCTGATGATGCCGCACATCATAATATTTGGCATGCCTGCTCTGGGCTTCAAACATCCTGTACCGGATCAATCTAACTTGAGCATCAGTGTCCTCCACAAACTCTGAGTCGAGTGCCTTCGGATCCTCATCCTGAACCCAAGATAGTGGGGTCCTGCCACTCCGTTCGTATAATGCCTCATAAGGGGCCATGCCTATGCTGGACTGATGGCTGTTATTGCACGAGAACTCGATCAACGGCAGCAGTCTCTCCCAAGGCTCGCCGCGGTCCAAAATGTATAGGTGCAGAAGATCTTCTAGTGTCCGATTGGTACGCTCCGTTTGTCCATCTGTCTGGGGGTGGAAGGTCGTGCTGAACATCAACCGAGAACCTAGATGAGCCTGAACTGACCTCCACTCCTTGGACGTAAACCGTCCGTACCGATCTGACATGATCGTCCTGGGCACCCCATGATAGCGCAAAAACTGCTCGACGAACCTCCGTACTAGCACACTGACCGGAGCATCCTTCGCAATCGGAATAAACCTGGCCACCTTCGTCAGTCTATCGGCAATCACCCAGATCGAGTCATTCCCCATACGAGATTGGGGTGACTCATGTATAAAATCCATGGCTATGTCCTCAAACTTCCACTCTAGCACTGGAAGTGGCTGTAGTAACCCGACCGAATTCTTGCACTCCGCCTTTACGAGCTGACAAGCCTCGCAATGCATCACAAAATATGTAATGTCCTTCTTCATACCCTGTCAATACATCGTCTTTTTCAGGTCCGCTATCATCTTAGTGATCCCCGAGTGCACTGAGTATCTACTACAGCGTGCCTCTGTCATGATATCCTCCTGAATATGGCCTCCTGCCGGTATATAAACCCTGCCTCTAAAACATAGCAGTCCATCCCTCAAGGATTAATCCCCTGTCGTGCCTTCCTCCAAGGCTCTGAATATCGGCTCTGTCTTCGCATCCAGCCTCTGCCCGTCCCTAATGTGATACTGAATGTCATCGGTGGCAGTCATTGAAGCCAGGTACTCCGTATATAACTCTGGATCATCCTCGAACACCAAGGATATATGCATCTCCTCCAACATCTTCACCAACTCCAAGGCCATCAGCTGAGGACCTGCTCCTGATGTACTTGCTCTCCAGCTCAGAGCGTCTACCACCATGTTTGCCTTCCCGGGATGGTAGTGCATGGTGTACTAATAGTCCGACAAAAACTCTACCCAACGTCTCTGTCTGATGTTTAGCTCCTTCTGCATGTCTACGTACTTAAAGTTTTTATGGTCCGAGAAAATCTCGCAGTGAACACCGTATAGATAGTGTCGCCAGATCTTCAGGGCAAAGATGACATTTCCCATCTCCAAATCATGCACCGGGTAATTTTGCTTGTGTTTCTTCAACTGACGGGAGGCGTAAGCTATCACGTACCCGTTCTACATCAGAACGACACCCATCCCCTGATATGATGCATCCGTGTATACCTGAAATCCTTCCTTCCCCGATGGAAGAGCAAGGATAGGGGCCGAGGTAAGCCGACCCTTTAGCTCCAAAAAGGCAGCCTCGCACGGTGGCGTCCAAAAAAATGGAGACTCCTTCGTCAGGGATGTGAGAGGGAGAGCAATTTGCGAGAATCCCTTCACGAACTTCCGGTAGTATCCGACAAGCCCTAAGAAACTCGTGACATCTGTTGCCATCTTCAGTGGTGGCCAATCCCGTACTGCCTAAATCTTCGTAAGATCTACCGCCAATCCTGCTCCACTGATAATATGCCCCAAAAGGCAACCTCTTTTAGCCAAAACTGGCACTTGCTGAACTTAGCAAATAGCTTGTTCTCTCTGAGCTTTTCCAGCGTCAGAGCCAGGTGTCTCGCATGCTCCTCTTCTGTCCTCGAGTAAATGAGGATGTCGTCAATAAACACGATGACGAAGACATCCAGATATGGCTCAATTACCTGGTTCATCAAACTCATGAACGCGGAGGGTGCATTCATGAGCCCGAAGGGCATCACGGTAAACTCGTACAATCCGTATCTACTACTGAAGGCTGTCTTCGGGATCTCCTCCTCCTGAATGCGCAGCTGGTAGTACCCCGACCTTAGATCCAGCTTTGAAAACCAGTGAACTCCCTCCAACTGATCAAATAGTTCATCTATCCTTGGCAGAGGATACATGTTCCATATCGTCAGCCTGTTCAAGGCCCAGTAGTCGATACACAATCGAAGTGTCCCATCCTTCTTCTTGACGAACAACACCAGAGCTCCCCATGGTGAAGAGCTAGGCCGGATAAATCCGGCTTCCACTAGCTCCTGTAGCTGGCTTCGAAACTCCACCAACTCCTTCGGGGCCATCCGGTAAGGAGCTCTGGATGCCGACTTATCCCCCGGCATGAGCTGAGTCTGAAAATCCTTCTCCCGGTGCGGGGGTAGCCCTGGTAGCTTCTCCGAAAATACATCGGCAAAATCCCGCACCACCGGGATATTCTGAATGGAATCTTTGGCCTCGGCCATCTCAAAAAGCACCTGATACACCTCGTCTCCCTGCAGATGGGCCTTGATGGCTTGAATAGAAGATAACAACAAACGAGGTGCGAGTTCAATACCTTGGAAAACGACCTCCGAGTCCTTATGCCTCAAGACAATTTGCTTTTCTACATAGTAAATTCTAGCGTGGTGCCAACACAGCTATGTCATGCTTAAAATAAGATCGAACCCCGGTATCTCCAATACCGTTGCCGGGGTTTCAAAGGTCTTTCCTCAAATACAAACTTCCATATTGCACTTTGCCGACGAAGTGATCACGAAGCCATCTGGGAAGCGTACCCTCCGAGTGATTCCTGTAAAGTGGTGCTCGTCACCTAAGTCTTTAGCGAAGTCCGCTGAAACGAACGAGTGTGTGACACTAGTGTCGAACAGAGTGTAAGCGAGCTTGTCGTTGATAGAGACTATGCATGAGGTAGTTAAATGTTTTAGAATTCTAGTTATGGTTTTCTTTCCTATTTCTAACTATTCTATATCCATGAATCTAGTTTTTTTTTGAAAGGAAAGAAACTTAAAATTCACTGGCATACCGACTATCACCCGCTCCGGATTCGGAGGTTATGCCAGGTCCAGGGCATATACTTGCCCTCTCTCCTGCCTGCGGCCTCTCTCCTGAAATCCACGTCCTCATTAGCGTCCTCGACCACCAAACTGCCGAGGTGGTGGGGCATCCTGAAGTGCTGTCAGGGTGCTTCCATCATGGAGCAGTTCTTCTTGAAGTGTCCCGGCTGGTTGCACCGAAAACATGTCGGTGCCTTCTCTGTTGTCCTTGGCATCTCTAACATCTGTAAAGGCTGAGGAGCCAGTACGGCTGGGTTCCTCTGCTCCTGCCTATCCTCCCGGTGAGGTTGATCCCCATTCCTTCTTTCCCCAATAACCTGACCTCGAGGACGGTCTCTACGGCCTCCAATCACTGCATCGTCGGCTGATCTCTTCCGGCTCCTAACTGTGAGCTGATCTGCCTCTCTCTTCTTAGCCATCTCCAAAATTCTAACCAAGCTCCACTCAGAGACGAAGAGGAGGGCATGTCTCATGTTGTCATAAAGACCTTTGTCGAATCTTTTTGCGTAGCCCGCGTCATCCAACTGATACGACTCTACATAGCCGGCTAGGTGAGTAAACTCCTAGTAGTGCTCTAGCACGGTCCTATTGCCCTGCCTTAACTACAGGAACTTATCCTCCAACACGTCCCTTGCTGACTAAGGTACAAAATGTCCCAGTAAAGCTGCTCTAAACTCCTCCCAGGAGATGTTTATGCAATCCACTCCAACAAAGGTGGTGTCCAGCTGTGACTTCCACCACCTCTTCCCATGTGACTCTAAGCAGGAAACTGCCAAAGAAACCGCCTCCTCTGTCGGGAATCGAATCCCCGCAAGCATCTCGTAGATGATGTCCAACCACTCCTCCGTGCGGACTGCCGACTCCTTCCCTAGGTAGGATGGAGGAGAAAGCCCCCGGAAGGAACTCATCCAGTTGGCCCCAGGATTTGGCTGTGGAGCCGGGGCCTGCTGATCCCTGAAGGCCTCCAGAATGGCCATCAATGTTTGTCCCATCTCTGTCTGCTGGAATGGAGCAGGAGCCTGCGGGGGTGGAACCATATTCTGTGCCTGAGGTGTTCCATGCTGTGGGGTATGGTTCGTCGTAGGCTACAAGGAAGAATTCCAATTGTTAGATAACATACAAATGGAATGAATGGAAGAAATAAAGTGGACTTTTACACGTGATTCCCCTTATGGGCCCACCACTGCTTCCACTGTTAGTTTGTACGCAAACTAAGCTCGAGCGGGGGTGACCCAGGGTTTTGTGGACTTCTTCTCTTGGATCGATGTTTCCTCTGATACCAGTTTGTAAGACCACCCCCCCCCCCCTTTTCTCTAAAACCACGGGGTCTTATGCCATGAACCGTCGTTTTGCGGTGACAACAACACTCGGGAAGGTTGCCACTACAAAATACCGATCCTGCCGGCCTTTACGATCACCAAAGAGAAAGAAGCTTTAACGGGTTCTGATAAAACCATGTCCAGAATCGCATATAATAATAAATATGAGAAAATCACATAAAGTCCACATAATAATAGAAGTATTGAGGTAAAAATGTACAATGAAATATAAACGGGCTCAAGCCCGATACATCATGTTGCTGTATGGAGACTGGGCAGTCTGGCGGTCTGATTTTGGCGGTTTAGAGACCGAGCGGTCTGTCGGTTTATCTCCTGCGGTTTGGTGACCGGACTGTTGCTATTGATATTCGGGCGGTCTGACGGTTTATCTCAGGCGGCTTAGAGACCGGGTGATCTAATGGTCTCCTATGACGGCTTGTTCTCTCTTTCTTGTGGTGGCCGGGCGGTTAGCCTATTCGTCTAACCGCGTGGCCTGTTCGGCTTATTTTTATGTTAAACTGCTTACACCTGTAATTATTTAGTCCCACATTATTTAATTGTAATCTCTCTCATCTCCTCCATTATATAAAAGGGAGGCTATACTTTTGTAATAGATACCTTTTTGGATTATAAAAATTTTGTTACTCCAATTTTTCGATCTCTTGTTTTCTGTTCGCACATGGTATTAGAGGGCTCGATCTTTTCCTCCTGATTCTGTGAGCTTCCTTTGTCCGCGCGACTTGTCCGCGCGGCTTGCTCCTTCTTCTCGCGACCTAACTTTGTGACTTGTTTCTTCCGCCTGTTCGCGTGATTTCTGTCTCATCTTTGTCGCTGCCCATTGTGTGCATGGCCTATCTCTTTCATTTTATCCACGACCTATTTTTGCGGTTGCTCTACCTATTCTCTCCCCGCGATCTCCTTCTTTTCGCGCGACCAGTTTCTGTTCGTGCAGTCTCTGCTCTGTTCCCATGACCTGCTTGCCTTTCTCGCAAACTCCTCAGAGTTCACGTGGTCTTCTCTTTCTCCTGTTCGCGAGACCTTATCTCTAACCGTGTGACTCCTTTCCCTCTGTTTTGCTCTGCTTCTTGGTTGTGGCCTTTCTTGCCGCTGGCGTGTTGACACCGTGACCGCTGCAGAATCCTTTCTTTATCCGCTGCGGCCTTCCTAGCCGCACCTCCTACTTACTGTTCGCCCGACTTGGTGTTTCTGCCCTTCTTGCCACGACCTGGTCCCTGTCGTCGCGACCTTCTTTCTCTCCGCTTCCCACTGTTCTCGTGCGGTCTCCTGTTTGATCACGCGGTCTCTGTCTTCTATGGCCTCCACCTCCTCTTCTACGCATTCTGCCTCGGTGGTCACATCTTCCAGTAGTGCCAACGTTGTTACTCACAAAAGATGGTTATCGACTCTGGTGATACCAATCATATGACTGACAATCCTTAGTGTTTCTCTCTTCTAAAAACACATGATCGGTTGCCCCCGGTCTTTGTTGCGGACGGCTCTCCCTCACCGGTCAATGGGACGGGAGTGGTTCAATTCATTCCATCTGTTCGCCTGACAAATACCCTCTATGTGCCCAAGTTCCCTTGCAATTTATTATTGGTTACTTCTACATGCAAGCAACTACGGTGTTCCGTCACATTCACTCCTACTTCTTGTTCTTTTCAGGATCCGGACTCCCAACGGACGATTACTACTGGGACTGAGAGCGGAGGCCTCTACTTTCTCGACAACGTTTCTGCTCTATCTGCCTTCTCATCCTCCTCTACAGATCTTATCCAATAGAATCTTCACCTTGGTCATGCTCCTCCCGGCATCTTCGCCAGCTTCTTCCCCACCTCCCTCCACATCATCCACCTCTCAACTGTGACGCATGTCAGCTTGGAAAACTTCACCGCTCCTCCTTCCCACCAACGCAAAGTCGTGGCTCTTCCCGTCCGTTCGACCTCGTTCATACTAACGTATGGGGTCCTGCTCCTACCCTCACCATCGGTCGGGGTAGTACATATTTTGTCACATTTATTAATGATTTCTCTAGGTGTACGTGGGTGTATCTTCTAAAGGATCGCTCTGAATTATTCTTTGTGTGGACATCATTTTATTATATGATTAAGACTCAGTTTGATACATCTATTAAAATCTTTCGTTCTGACAATACTAAGGAATATCTTAATCATGATTTCTCTTTTTTTGTATGCAACATGGTGTTATTCATCAAACTAGCTGTATCTACACCTCCCAGCAAAATGGGGTGGTGGAACGCAAAAACTGTCACCTCCTCGATGTCGCTCGCACTCTGATGACATAGATGCACGTTCCTCACTCCTATTGGGGCTATGCTGTCATCCTCTCATGCTATCTCATCAATCGCATTCCCTTCACCGTTCTCCACGGTAAAACCCCATTCTCCATTCTTTATCCGAACAAGAATCTATTTCCTCTTACTCTGCGCATCTTTGGGTGCACAGACTTTGTGTACTCTTCCGCTGCCACCCATAACAAACTCTCACCACGGGCCACTAAATGTGTCTTTCTGGGGTACTCTACCACTCAGAAAGGTTATTGTTGCTTTGACCCCGTTACCCGCAAGCAGTTCGTCTCTGCGGATGTCACCTTCTTTGAAAATGCCTCTTACTTCTCTCCTGACTCCTCCTCTACTCCTGATGATCCTACTTCTCATATCAACCCTTTCGTCCCCTCTATACCTGCTGACGTTCCGCCACCTCCACCATCTTCACCCTCTCCTCTGCTGTGTCCACCTCCCGTGATATCTCCATCCTCTTCATCGTCGTCTCTCTCTACTCCCGGGCCAGCTCTCTCCACCACGGATGCTCCGGATACTGAGGAACCCGCTGACCTGGATCTCCCCATTGCTCTTCGCAAAGGGATTTGGGCATGTACGCAACACTCGCTTGTTGCTGTTGTTTCCTATGATCGTCTTACCCCTTCTCGCAGAGCTTTTGCACTTGCGATCTCGGCCACTGCCACCCCCCGTTCCTACCAGGAGGCCCTTAATATTCCTCATTGGCAGGTTGCCATGGATGAGGAGATTTCTACTCTCACTGAATGAGGTACATGGACCCTCTGTCCTCATCCCTTTGGCATAGATGTCGTTAGCTGTCGCTGGGTCTATGTGGTAAAGTACCGACCTGACGGCAGTGTGGATCATTACAAGGCCCGTCTTGTTGCCAAAGGCTTTACCCAGATGTATGGGGTTGACTATTTTGACACCTTCTCTTCAGTTGTTCGTCTCAGCACTATCAGGGTCCTGCTCTCTGTGGCTGTCAACAGGGATTGTCCCATTTCTCAACTGGATATTAAGAATGCCTTTCTATATGGGGATCTTCAAGAGGACGTCTATATGGAGCAACCTCCAGGGTATGTTTCTCAGGGGGAGACATAGGTATGCCGGCTACGACAGGCTATCTATGGTCTAAAGCAAAGCCCTCGGGCATGGTTTGACAAGTTCAGGGGGATTGTGGCGGCCGTGGGTTTTACGAGAACTTCTGCCAATCACTCTTATTTATTCACAAAACCTCCTTGGGTCTGGTAGTGCTTGCTGTATATGTGGATGATATTCTTCTCACTGGAGATGACCATGCTGGTATAACCTTGACAAAGAAGCATCTCGCCAACACCTGGTCACAAAGGATATGGGCTCTCCAAAATACTTTCTGGGGATAAAAATCTCTCGGAAGCCCAATTTCCTTGTCCTCTCCCAATGCAAGTATGCTCTTGATTTGCTAAAAGAGGCAGGGTTGACTGGGGCTAAACCTGCCCGATGCCCCATGGCGACTGGAGAAGATAAAATATGGACGGATGACTCTCCTCTTCTTTCAGATGTTATGAGGCACAGACGTCTGGTTGACAAACTTATATATATCACGGTGACCAAACCCAACATCGCCTATGTTGTAGGCAAGGTTAACCAATTCATGCAAGCTCCTAGGGAGTGTCATCTACAATCCGCCATTAGGATATTAGAGTATGTTAAATCAGTGCCTGGGAAAGGACTACTCTTTCAGAAGAATGGTCATTTAAAGATTGAAGCGTACTCAGATTCAAGCTATGCAGATGACAAAGGAGACTGCAAGTCAACATCGGGCTTTTGCACCTTTGTGGGGGAAAATCGTGTGAGCTGGAAGAGCAAAAAACAGTCTGTCGTCTCTAGGTCCAGCGCAGAAGCAGAATATAGAAGTATGACATAGACCACATGTGAATTGAAGTGGTTACGGGCTCTCATGCTTGACTTAGGAGAGGTTTACAACCATCATCTACCTATATTTTGTGACAACAAGGCCGCTATATACATCTCCAAAAATCCAGTCTTCCATGAGAGAACAAAGCACATTGAAGTCGACTGTCACTTTATTCGGGAAGAGATTTTGAAGAAACAAATTTGTACTACATTCGTCACCTCTGATAAAGAGCTGACAGATATTTTCACCAAGCCGGTTTCTGCATCCTTTCTTCACATTTGCGACAAGCTGGGCATGATCGACATATATGCTCCAGCTTTAGGGGGAGTGTTACTGTATGGAGACCGGGCGGTCTGGCGGTCTGATTCTGGCAGTTTAGAGACCGAGAGGTCTGTCGGTTTCTCTCCTGCAGTTTGGTGGTCGGACTGTTGCTGTTGGTATCCGGGCGGTCTGATTGTTTGTCTCAGGAGGCTTAGAGACTGGGCGGTCTAGCGGTCTACTATGACGGCTTGTTCTCTCTTTCTTGTGGTGGTCGGGCGGTTAGCCTATTCGTCTAATCGCGCGGCCTGTTCGGCTTGTTTTTATGTTAAGCCGCTTACACCTGTAATTATTTAGTCCCACATTGCTTAATTGTAATCTCTCTCATCTCCTCCATTTTATAAAAGGGAGGCTATAACTTTGTAATAGATATATACCTTTTTGGATAATAAAAATTTTGTTACTCCAAATTTTTGGTCTCTTATTTTCTATTCGTACACATCAAATCCTCACTACAAACACTCGCGGAAGCTAAGTAAACTAATCACTCACCGAACCAATAGCTGGTGCTCTTGTGCTAGACTGGCCCACCTCCATGAGCACCTACTCCACTGGTGCTGCATCCCATGCTGCTGTTCCATATCTCCCATCCGGAGCCCCTGGAATGTTGTGGTCTGAAAACCGTTAATCAAAAGACTAAGTCCTATCATCCCCTACCCCTCACTCATGGCTCCTAGGCACCGAGCGGTGAGGAGGAATGAGAAGCTATGAAGGTGGAGAGGAAACAAGCAGGTGATAGTGGACCTATTCTAGCAGTTAATTATAATGTATATATAGCTAAGGAAGGAAGGTACAAGTTAGCAGTCTATAGTAGCAAGCAGTAAAGTAAACAAGTAGAATAAACATCATATGCAAGAAAGACAAACTAAGAAGTAAGTAACCTTAACTTATATGAATGCCCAAACAAACTTATAAGTTAAGGGGTCTTCTGCAAGGCTCCCATTATATAAAAAGTCTCATACTGATTTATACGATGAGATGTCAGGTTTAAATGCAAGTATGAGTGTAGTGCTATGTTATGTCATGATTCATGCAAGTGCAACTCACACACACGACTCTATGCGCACAGACCATTAGTTCCCCCCATTTGGGTAGCTGGCTTCACTCACAGGAACCTATGTATTGGCAAATGGAGACAGTGGGTTGGGTCCCCTACTCCTAGGCATGTATCCACACTACTAGGCCTAGCCCTTACACACGCCTCTGGAAGGACACAACCTAGAGTCACCACGTACTAGTGCTGGCCACATCCACCAGACTTTCTTTGTCAAAGTGTCAACCACACCCGCCGAGTCAACGTATCGACATCGGTGTGAACGACTGTCCAATACAGAAGACCCACCACCTTATTTATGTATCCAAATCCTTCCGAGCCACCGGCTCCCCGGACTATCTCGTCTATTACATTTACCTTCTAAACCTACCGTTCTGATGTCTAATCAAACTAACCTAACCAACCACCCGAGTTACTGGAGTGTGTGAATGTGGGACCCTAGTTATACTAGTTGCTCTTAAACCTTGATTTTACTTACGGTTTAGGTTAGCCCAGGACTGCCCAAGGTATTCCCCATGAATGCTCTTGAGGGCACTAGGAACTACGATGGGCTGAAACCCAAAGCTCTATTTCTCAAGGAACTTACTGTTATTGGTTAATACCCAATTCCCAATCCCTTTTTAATATTACTTTGGATCTAGCCCTAGTGTGCTCTAACTCTTTCACTCCGCGGGAAAGATGATCTTTCATTGATCCTGAGCACCACCTACTCTAGGTAACCCATCATTATTCCCAATAATGAACTCCTTAGTACCTGACCTCAACCAATAGCCTGATATCTCAACTCTCTGAGTTCATTTTGCAGTTTTATTATGTGCAAACTGTTGGATCTCTAGTTGATTTAGGCTAGGTCCACTAACTTAGGATGTGACCCATCATGTATAGTCTGGGTCAAGTTTATGTCTTAGAGTCTAGGACAGTCCTCTATCTCAACTTCAGATGGACCATCCTTCCTCAAGACCATCAGGAACTCCAGATCTATCAGTTTTTCTGACTAAGTGAAATAAGTTCGACGTTCGTCGAACTCAGCTCGACGAAGGGAGTTCTGCGCTCGACGATCGTGAGACAATTCGTAGTGCTGAGCTCGACAAACTATGTTCTTTGTTCGACGAACACCAGGATTCTACTTCAAGCATTATCAGGACTACCTCAGAATTTCTCTGAGTCCAACTTCAAGCTTTGGTCGACGAATTACTTTCTGAGCTCGACGAACTTGGACCTCAAGTTCACAGCTTCTCAGGTCGACGAATGTTAATCTCTACTCGACGATTTTCGTACTCAGAGAATCTGTGTCGACACTTAGGGTTTGTGTCGACACCAGCCGATTTGTGTCGACACCAGGATTTCAGTCGACAATAGCTTATGTCGACACCAGAGGATTTATGTCGACACCAAGATCAATCTGTCGACACCAATTTGTGTCGACACAGCATTTCTGCAGATGCATAGTATTTCGTCTAAGTCCAGAACTTTTCTCAGGTCGACGGATTTGATTCTCAGCTCGACGAATTTAGTTCTCTGCTCAACGAATAAAGATTGTCTGTTCAACGAACTCAGCTTAGCTCAACGAACTCAGGCTCAGCTCGACAAACTCAAAATTCAGTTCGACAAATCATGTTCTTCGGTCGATGATTCCAGACTAGGTCTTCTTCCATTCCCGTCTCATTCCATGACACTGATTCCTGAACATTTAATGACAGTTCTTCCCAGAATACTACCGTTAGAATGCGAAGTTAATCCTGGATTATTACATGCCATTTTTCCATGGAAATAGTTGGGGAAATAATTAATTGCTGCTTCCTTTTCAGGTCGTTTGCCATTACTGCTCCATATTCAAAAATTCGAATGTTTCTTATGAGACATAGAGATATACAGAAAGAGAGTAATACAGAGATATAGAAAAAAAGGACAGACAGTGATTCAGACCAGACAGAAAAAGGAATTCATTCTTGGCCTAGAGAGACACTGATCAAGAAGAAGAAGAAGAACACTACATCAATATCAAGAGTCTTCTTCATCTGCTTTTACTCAGGATAACTTCAATGACAATACATTCGTATCAGTCACAAGAAGTTCTTGGAGACTTTCTCTGGACCAGGAAATCTAGGTCTTTGAAGACCTATCACCCTGAAGCAGTGCTCCAACATTCTTCCTGATTCATTCTACATCTCAGGGGGAGCAAAGCTGCTAAACAAAAATCCACAAGTCTTCTCATTTGACTTGAGAAAGAGAAGACCTCATCATCCTCTCACTCCACCTCTGTACAGAGTTTTAATTCCCTTCAAAATTATTCTGGTTGCAAGTCTCCCTCCAAAAGACTTGAGGGTTTGATTTTTGGGAACCTGATCAAAACCCTATTGGTGCCAGGACATCTGATCAATCCCTTCCTGCAGTGTATTCCTACCAGGGTAGTAGAAGAGTGGACTACCCAGATTTGGGGAACCACTATAAAATTCTTGTGTCGTCTAGTTGCTTTCTTTTCCTTTTTGTTTTCTGGCCTTGCTCTGTGAATGTGTTGTGATTAGATAGTTGATGCATCTTGGTTTATTGTATTTGCTTTCCTGCACACACACACCTAAAATACAACAACATTTGTAAAAGTTTTAAAATCACCAACATACTCTATTCACCCCCCCCCCTCTAGAGTATATCTGATCTAACTAACACCTTCAGGTGGTATCAAACATACCTCCTGAACTTTCAATTGGTATCAGAGGCAGGTTGGTTAACATACCATACCTGATTGGTTGTACAGGCTAACACCTGAACCCAAAGATCCCTTATTTAGATCTGTTTGTTTTTATTCTGTTATTGGACTTATCCTTCTCACAGACATGGCCCAAAACAAGGATTATACAAGTATCAGATCTCCAGTGTGCAATCTTAATAAGTTTGCCATCTGGAAGGCAAGAATTAGATTATATATGAACTCCATTGATGATGATATTTTTTCTGTCATTTCAACAGGTGTTCCTCCAGCTCCTGCAACTCTTGCCAGCACATCAGCTAATCTGAGTGCAGTACCACCTCCAGACAATACTGAAGCCTATAAGAAAGCCAAGATGGCTGATGCAAAGGCTATGAATATTCTGGCCCAAACAATGTCAGATGACATATTTTAGAAGATGGCTGAGTGCACCTCAGCCAAGGCCATTTGGGACTCTCTCAACCAAATGGTAGCAGGCTCAGCTGATGAAAGAAAGGATAGGAGATCTAGTCTCATTTCTCTTTATGAGAATTTCAAAAAGGATGAGACAGAATCTGTGGCTGAGATGTACAATAGATTAAGTTCAATCATCAGTGAGCTCAAGACTCTTGATAAGGACATCACCATAACTGAGGTGAATGACAAGATACTGATGTGTTTCCCCAGTTCATGGGATTCCAGAATCTGGCCAATCAAAGAAGCCAGAAGCCTCAATGAGATTTCAATAGAATCTCTGTTAGGCAAGCTGAAGTCATATGAGCAGCTTGTCAAATCAAGAGAGGCAGCAGAACAGAAGGCAACTACCCCAGTTAGGAAGGAGCACAACTTGACCTTCAAAGCTTCTGAAGACAATGAAACATCTACATCCAATAAAGAGTTAATGAGTCTTTTTGCCAAAAGATTCTACAAAATGGCAAGAAAGGACTTTAGAAGAAAATCATCAAGGCAGGATGATAAGCCCAAATATGACAAGACACCAACTAAGGAGGTTGTGTGTTTTGGATGCAGAAAGCCTGAGCACTATATTTCAGAATGCCCAGAGAATCAGAAAAAGGACAAGGGCAGGGACAAGGATTCCAGAAGAAAACAAAGCAGCAGACCCTCTTCCAACAAACATAAAAGGAAAGACAAAGGATTTGTTGCTGAGTCCTGGAGTGACACAGAAGAGGAAACATCCTCCTCCAGCTCCAGTGAAGAAGAGGAAGAAGCCAGATCCAAGGAGGTGTGCCTAATGACAATAGATGCCTCCAGAAGCAACTGTGGATCAGAAGAGGATTCTGAAGATGAAGGTGCCTCAGACTCAGAGGCTGATTAGGTGATTTCTAGTTTTGATTTCAATTCTGACTTATTTAAAGTAGAATTTAAAACTATGTGCATGGATCTAATAAACTCAGAGAAAGAAATAAAAACCTTGAGGACTAGACTAGAAAACCTTGAATCTGTCGGCACAGAAAATAGAAAACTAACTGATCAATTAACACTAGCTAATGAACAGATAATCAAGTTAAAATCTGAATTATGTGAGGCAAAACAACTTGAGCAATCTCTCAATGGGAGAAGTCTCAAGCTGATGGATATCACAAGCACAGTAAATGCCAGATTAAATGGCAGGCTGGACCTGGGTGCTTCATCAGGTTTACCCCCCATAATCAAGAAGAATATACTTTCTACTCCCATAAAGTTTATCACTGCTAAGGGTAAAGAGAAACTAACTGAAAAACCCATGTCAGAAAACAAGTCAAATCCCCTAGACAATAGAAACAGAAAACAAAAGAAAGCTGTTAAAAACCCAGTTCAGCAGAATTCGCCGAACTCAGATCGACGAAATCCTGCAAGTTCGTCGAACCCTGATCGACGAACGCTGAACGCAAACTTCAGAAATAATTATTCGTCCAACTGCGATCGATGAACTGTGTATGGTTCGTCGAGCAGAGGTCGACGAACGTGGGACACAGAAAATGACCATGGTCATTCTCTGAGTGGAGGTCGACGATCTCATCCCCATTTGTCGAACTCTGGTCGATGAACTCACAATAATTCGTCGATCCCAGAACGACCAAATATAAATCATTTCTCCTATAAAAATTTTAAAGTAGCTAACAAGACATTTAATCCAGTAGCTGATTGGATAATCCCACCTAGGAGATATCACCCTCTAGGGTATAAGTCTCAACATGCCTTATCAGTCATTTCTAGTTTTACTTTTCAGCCATACCAAGGACCCAAGGTAACCTGGGTCAAGAACAATTGAGCTTTATTTTTTAATGCAGGTACATGTGAAGAGTTGTCCAAGGTTAAGTCAGACCTGGTACCTGGACAGTGGCTGCTCCAAGCACATGACTGGCAGCAAAGCAAATCTCTCCAGCTATAAGTCCAAGCTAGGACCAAAGGTGATATTTGGAGACTCAAAGAGTGGTCAGTCAGAAGGATATGTAAGAGTAAGCATTGGAGCAGTGACATTCAAAAAGGTGACATATGTAAGAGGACTTAAACATAACCTTATATCCATAAGTCAAATATGTGATGAAGGTTATCATGTACATTTCAACTCTACCTCTTGCTCTATTATAAATGATAAAAACCAAACTGTTTTAATTGGACTTAGACAAGGAAACATATATTTAGTAGATTTCATTTCTGCCATAACTGATATTTGTTTACTCAATATCACTAGTAACCAAAATGAGTTATGACACAAAAGGCTAGGACATGTAAACCTTAATAACATATCTAGGTTATCTAAAGACAACCTTGTTAGATGTTTACCTTCTGGCCCCTACAAGAAGGAAAGCCTATGCAGAGCTTGTCAACTAGGCAAGCAAACTAAAACTAGTTTCAAATCCATTAATAAAAGTGATTCACCTAGGATATTGTATCTGCTTCATGTGGATCTTTTTGGACCCATTGCAGTACAAAGCCTAGGAGGGAAGTCTTACACCTTAGTCATTGTTGATGATTTCTCCAGATTCAGTTGGGTAGCCTTTCTGAGAGCTAAGTCAGATACATTCAAAGTTCTTACAGATTTTCTCAGGACCATATAGATTGAGTTCTCTACTCATGTTGCATTGATCAGAAGTGATCATGACACATAGTTTGAGTCTCTTCTTATGCATGAGTTCTCTGAGAAGGAAGGTATCAGGCAATGCTTCTCAGCTCCTAGAACTCCCCAACAAAATGTGGTTGCTGAAAGGAAAAATAGGACACTCATTGAAGCTGCAGGTATATTGTTAGCAGATGCTTACATGCCTCTATCCTTTTGGGCAGAAGCTGTAAACACATCTAACTATGTCCTGAACAGATGTCTTATACATAAACTTAAACATAAGACCCCCTATGAATTACTTAAAGAAAAGAAATCTAAAATCACTTACTTTAAAGTTTTTGGTTGCATATGTTACATCCACACAAATAACAAAAGATACATTAAAAAATTTTAGGCTAAGGCTGAAGAAGGGATTTTTCTAGGATATTCCCAAGTAAGCAAGGCCTATAGGGTTTTCAACAAATCATCCCTTAAAATTGAAGAATCTGTCCATGTGTCTTTTGATGAAGCTAACATGTCTTATAAGGAGAAAGACATTTCTACCAATAGTGTTTTGCAGGTTTCACCACTGTGTGAGTGTATGGATGGACTAAACCTTACCCAAGAGGGTCCAACCCATCCCACTCCACAGGCTGCTGAAGATAGTGAAGAAGAAGTCCAAGAGGAAGTAACTGAACTTCCATCAACAGCTAGTACCATTCCTCAAGAGGAATTATTTACAGAAGTTGTTACTCAACCAACTCCACCAACTGATCTTGTCACACTTAGAGATCACCCCAGATCTCAAGTGATTGGAGACATTTCAGTTGGTGTACAGACAAGACACCAGCTCAATCAAGACTTGATGCATGCCTGTTTTCTCTCTCAAATTGAACCTCTCACCATCCATGAAGCTGAGCAAGATCCTCACTGGATTCTTGCAATGCAAGAGGAACTAAATCAATTTGAGAGATGTAGAGTTTGGGATTAGGTTCCAAGACCCCATAACTACCCAGTTATTGGAACCAAATGAGTCTATAGTAACAAATTGGATGCACAAGGGAACATAGTAAGAAACAAGGCTAGACTTGTTGCTCAAGGCTATAGGCAAGAGGAAGGAATAGACTATGACCAAACCTTTGCCCCTGTTGCAAGGTTGGAGGGCATCAGAATATTCCTAGCCTATGCAGCCTACAAAAAATTCAAAGTATTCCAGATGGATGTCAAGAGTGCATTTCTGAATGGTGTACTTCAAGAAGAGGTTTATGTAGAACAACCTCCAGGTTTTATCTCTCTAACTCAACCCTCTTATGTTTACAAATTATATAAAGCTCTCTATGGTTTAAAGCAAGCTCCAAGAGCTTCGTATGAGACCCTAGCTAGCTTTCTTTAAGAGCATAAATTTACAAGAGAAATCATAGATAAAACCCTTTTCACTAGACATAATAAGGATCAAATCTTATTAGTACAAATATATGTGGATGACATTATCTTTGGGTCTACTGATCCCAAATTGTGTAAGAGTTTTGCTGACCTCATGCATTCCAAATTTGAGATGAGTAGCATGGGTGAGCTTTCCTACTTCCTTAGTCTCCAAGTGAAGCAGCTCTCTGATGGTATCTTCCTCTCCCAATCTAAGTATGCTAAAGAGCTTATTAAAAAGTTTGGGATGGGTGATGCTTCAGGAATGAAAACACCTATGGCTACCAATGTTGTTGTGGATTCTGATGCAGCAGGGAAACCTGTAGATCAGAAACATTATAGGGGAATTGTTGGATCCCTATTATACTTAACAGCTAGCAGGCCTGACATAATATTTGTCACATGCCTTTGTGTTAGATTCCAAGTTAATCCTAAAGAATCTCATCTAATTTTTCTAAAAATGATCTTGAGATATATAAAGAGTTGTCCTAGTTTAGGACTCTGGTATCCTGCAGAGTCAGAATTTGAGTTAACTGGATACTCAAATGCTGACTATGCTGGATGTAGAGTGGACAGGAAAAGTACCTCTAGAACTTGCCAGTTCCTGGGTATGAGACTTATCTCTTGATTTTGCAAAAAGCAGACATCTGTGTCTACATCAACTGCTGAAGCAGAGTATATGGCTGCTGGCAGCTGCTGTTCACAGATGCTATGGATACAAAACCAACTCCTAGATTATGGTATCAACTTAAATAATTCAACCTTATTTTGTGATAATACAAGTGCTATTGCTATAGCTCAGAATCCAGTTCATCATTCTAGGACTAAACATATTGAAATAAGACATCATTTCATTAGAGATAATGTAGACAAAAAGAAGATTAACTTGATTCATATTCCTACTTATTTACAGAGAGCAGATATTTTCACCAAACCTTTAGATGAGAAAACTCATCTGTTCTTTATAAATCAACTGGGAATGATTAATGTAGAAGAGTTAAATTAATTTCTGTCTGCATTCGACGAATTTTCCAGAGTTCGTCGAACGGAGTTCGACGAATTAGGGAAAGTTTTAGAGATTCTCGTCGAACGGAGATCGACGAATTCTCTGTGTGGAAACAATTTTCGTCGACCGGAGATCGACGAACCTTGCTTCTGAAACCATTTCGTCAAACGAAGTTCGACGAACTGTTTTCAATTCTTCTAAATGAGTTCGACGAACTACTCACCTGTAACTTATTTCGTCGACCTCAGTTCGAAGATCTGTCTCTTTTCGTGGAACGGAGCTTGTCAATTCATATTCCGAAAATCTTATATCTAGGTTTTCTTCGACCTCCGTCCCGCGCTTTCAGTTCCTTTGCTCTTGATCGTCGTTTTCTCTATGATTTTCTTTGTAGGTCATCAATGGCGATTCCTCCAGGAGCACTTGCGGCGATGAAGTTTGATGCAACATTCTCCATGGATTTTGAGTCTTTCCAACATTCAGATCCAATCTTTCTTTATATCCTGGAATTACTTGAAGAATTGCATCTCAAGGACTTCATGACTCGCAGCATCAAGCTACACTCAACCGAGATAAGAGAATGGGTGTACACTGCAACTGTTTCTGAAGACGGAGATCTGACAGGACATATTGGAAACACTGCTGTTTCCCTGTCTCTAGCAGTACTTTCTGAAATTTTTGGACTGATCAATGGTGAAGACAACTTGGAAATGGACGCTGAAGAATACTCTGATCTGTTGAAGGTAATGGGTTTCTCCGGCAGCAACCCTAATAAGCTTCTGAAGAAGCAATTGTCTGCCGCCTATCAATTTTTGGCCGACATTGTAGGAAAAATTCTGATGGGCAAGCACTCGGCACATGACTATATCACTCACCATCAATTCCTGATTATGTGCGCAGTGCTCAAAGAATGACAGGTCGACTGGGGCATGGTCTTTTTTGACCTAATCAAGAAGAAAACAAGCAAGAAGGAAGTCTGCTACGGCAGAATCCTGGGGATTTTCCTCCAGGAAAAGGCCAGTGAATGTTTGGTCTCCCCGACCACATTCATCAATGCCAGCAAGCGCCTCACCTGCGCCTTGTTTGGCAGATGGGAGAGGACAATCTCCAAACCCTCCAAGGGTTCCTCCTCCTCCATCAACGCTTCTGAGAGCACAAGGACCGTCAAGGTCACTCCCCACCCTGACACTAAAGAGGCCATTCCACCTACCAAATCTCTTCCCACTCCTCTTGCACCTCAATTGACTCCACCTCAACATCAATCTCCACTGCTTGATCTTGCACATCTCCCTACACCTCCAGTTTCCCCCACTGAAACCCATATTCCCTCACCTCCTAAATCCCCTCTTCCCCCACACCTATCCACTATTCCATCCTACACCATACCCACTGACCCACACACTGTTCTCCCTCAATTATCCCCTCCATATATTCTTCCTTCCTCCTCTGGTTCTCTCCCCTCCACCATTCTTTCTCCACTTCTGGACTCTTCCACCATTCCCTCCATCATCTCTCTTCTGACTCCTCTCATTCAATCACTCATCACAGAGGCCATTACACCTCTGGTGAATTCCATTAATTCTTTATCTGCACAAATCACAGCCCTTTCTGCTGCCCCCTCTTCATTCAGGGGCCTGGCTCCAGGTTCTCCTGAACCCAGGCAGGGGGAGATGCTCCATGATGAAGCTGGTACAGCAGCTGTAGAGGTTGACACAGTTTTTGACAATACAGTTAATACAGATACAGTTGATACAGTGCTTGATAATGCAGTTGTAGTTACAGATACAACTATTGATTTTATTCAATTTATGGACACTGACATTAGCTTTGATGAGTCAGTAGATATAATAACAACTGCTGGTGATTTCATTATAAATCCCACAATTAATTTATCTGAGATACTCCATACCTTTGATTCTGTATATATGAAGTTTCCTTCAGCAGAGGTTGCTAAGCCATATTTGGCTATTGTCCAGTATACCTCTCCAGCTAGTCCAGCAGTTGCCAAGCAACTCTGTGACACCTTTGCTGCTCCTACTGCTGTTCCAATTCCTGTGTTTATTCCAGAAATCTGTTCTGTCCCAGATTTTGTCATGGATAGTTCTCCCATGCCTGATCTGGATGAGCTCATTCTGGCAGACATTGAAGAAGAGAACAGGGCAGCAGCTGAAAGCTCTGTCTCTACTGTTGTTGAACCCTCACCCTCTGAACCTTCTATCCCCCCTCAATAAAAACCTCTTATCATGTCTGATGAAACTCTGAGGAAGTTGAATGCTCTGTATGACAATCCTCAGAGTTCAGGTTCTGATGATGATGATGATGAATCAGATGAGGAGGCTGCTAAAAAGAAAAAGAAGTTGCTTTCTCAGAAAAGGAAGGCTCCTCCTCCTCCTCCTGCTCCCAAGCCTAATCCCACTGCAGACACTCCATACTATATTCTGCATAATGTTGCTCCTTACAAAGGGATGCCTGCATGGATGTGGCTATCAAATAACCAGCAAAGAGAGAAGAAGAGGAGTAGGAGATACTCTCCTCCCCCAGTTCATAGATACAGAAAGGATCCTCCTCCTCCTCCTCCTCCAGCAGCAGGTGCCTCTGGCTCTGGCTCTCAGAGATCTGCCCATATTCAAACTTATCAGAGACAAACAGGGAGATCTTCTGGTGGTAGTCAGCCAAGGCCACCATCTTCAGGCAGACAACACCAACAACAACAATAGCAGCAGCAGCACCAGGAATATAAGGAACATGAAGCTGAAAGGCCCTATTCTCCTCCTGAAGATCCAGAAATAGCCAACACAGCCAGAATGGCAAGGTTCCAAGAGCTCATTGGCTTATCTCTAATCAACAAAGCTAAAGCTGAAGGCAAGGACACAACAGGCTTAACTACTATGTCTCAGTACAGGAGAGATGAGCTAAAGAGATTTGGGAAAGCAAACAAGCTACTCAATGTTGATGAGTACATGCATCTTCACCCAGAAGTAGTTGTCCCCAGAGCCACTTCACTAAATATCATAGGGGCAGCTGACATGACTATGACCAAGGCTCAGCTTCAGATCTCAATAGGGAAATCATTTTCAAAAAGTCAGGAGATAAAGCACCAGAAGACAAGCTAAAACAGAAGAAGATGGAGAAGTAATTTTGTGGTTATTTCATTTCTGCTTCTATTTCAGAGTATATCTTGCATTAAAACAAAGCCTGTATGTATATATATATCTGATGCATGTGTTGTAAATTCTCTGCCAGATATATTTCTTAATTTTGCTTTGTTTTTCTGTTTGTTCTTTGCTTGGAGTCTCTGTTAGTGACCTCACCCAAATAGGGGGAGATTGTTGGATCTCTAGTTGATTTGGGCTAGGTCCACTAACTTAGGATGTGACCCATCATGTATAGTCTGGGTCAAGTTTATGTCTTAGAGTCTAGGACAGTCCTCTATCTCAACTTCAAATGGACCAGCCTTCCTCAAGACCATCAGGAACTCCAGATCTATCAGTTTTTCAGACTAAGTGAAATGAGTTCGACGTTCGTCGAACTCAGCTCGACGAAGGGAGTTCTGCGCTCGACGATCGTGAGACAATTCGTAGTTCTGAGCTCGACGAACTATGTTCTTTGTTCGACGAACACCGGGATTCTACTTCAAGCATTATCAGGACTACCTCAGAATTTCTCTGAGTCCAACTTCAAGCTTTGGTCGACGAATTACTTTCTGAGCTCGACGAACTTGGACCTCAAGTTCACAGCTTCTCAGGTCGACGAATGCTAATCTCTACTCGACGATTTTCGTACTCAGAGAATCTGTGTCGACACTTAGGGTTTGTATCGACACCGGACGATTTGTGTCGACACCAGGATTTCAGTCGACACCAGCTTATGTCGACACCAGAGGATTTGTGTCGACACCAAGATCAATATGTCGACACCAATTTGTGTAGACACATCATTTCAGTAGATGCAGAGTATTTCGTCTAAGTCCAGAACTTTTCTCAGGTCGACGAATTTGATTCTCAGCTCGACGAATTTAGTTCTCTGCTCAACGAATAAAGATTGTCTGTTCAACGAACTCAGCTTAGCTCGACGAACTCAGGCTCAGCCCGACGAACTCAAAATTCAGTTCGACGAATCATGTTCTTCGGTCGACGATTCCAGACTAGGTCTTCTTCCATTCCCGTCTCATTCCATGGCTCTGATTCCTGAACATTTAATGACAGTTCTTCCCAGAATACTACCGTTAGAATGCGAAGTTAATCCTGGATTATTACATGTCATTTTCCCATGGAAACAGTTGGGGAAATAATTAATTGTTGCTTCCTTTCCAGGACGTTTGCCATTACTGCTCCATATTCAAAAAATCGAATGTTTCTTATGAGACATAGAGATATACTGAAAGAGAGTAATACAGAGATATAGAAAAAAAGGACAGACGGTGATTCAGACCAGACAGAAAAAGGAATTCATTCTTGGCCCAGAGAGAAACTGATCAAGAAGAAGAAGAAGAAGAACACTACATCAATATCAAGAGTCTTCTTCATCTGCTTTTACTCAGGATAACTTCAAAGACAATACATTCATATCAGTCACAAGAAGTTCCTGGAGACTTTCTCTGGACCAGGAAATCTAGGTCTTTGAAGACCTATCACCCTGAAGCAGTGCTCCAGCATTCTTCCTAATTCATTCTACATCTCAGGGGGAGCAAAGCTGCTAAACAACAATCCACAAGTCTTCTCATTTGACTTGAGAAAGAGAAGACCTCATCACCCTCTCACTCCACCTCTGTACAGGGTTTTAATTCCCTTCAAAATTATTCTGGTAGCAAGTCTCCCTCCAAATGACTTGAGGGTTTGGTTTTTGGGAACCTGATCAAAACCCCATTGGTGCCAGGACACCTGATCAACTCCTTCCTGCAGTGGATTCCTACCAGGGTGGTAGAAGAGTGGACTACCCAGATTTGGGGAACCACTATAAAATTCTTGTGTCGTCTGGTTGCTTTCTTTTCCTTTTTATTTTCTGGCCTTGCTCTGTGAATGTGATGTGATTAAATAGTTGCTGCATCTTGGTTTATTGTATTTGCTTCCTTGCACACACACACCTAAAATACAACAACAGTTGTAAAAGTTTTAAAATCACCAACATACTCTATTCACCCCCTCTAGAGTATATCTGATCTAACTAACACCTTCAGGTGGTATCAAGCATACCTCCTGAACTTTCACAGACCGTCCTACCTATATGATGTACATGATAGGAGGTGTTCCAAATTTTCATCAAAAAGCCTTAAGATAATTAATGGGGGTTTACAAATACCCAAAGTTCAACCTTAGGGCTCGAACTAGGGTTCTAGGGAAAATTCACCCTTATCCACCCCATAATCCATGTGAGGGTGTTTACTAACATAACAAATCAATGGCCCAAGTTTCAACCTCTGTTGAGGTGATTTGGTCGCTTAAACCCACCAGGGACACTTTGGCCTAAATACCCCTTATTGGTCCAACTTAGGGTTTGCTTATTTCTAACCTAAATCATCTCCAAATGGGTTGAAAATTTATACAGAACCTTATAATGACCCCAATGACCACTCACCAAAGTTTTGGAGGGTTTGGAGGTCATTAGACCCTTTAAATAATTCATACATGGATAATTACATTTCTACAAAAACTTTAGGAAAATATTTTCCAAAAATTCTCAATTTTGGATATGTCCTAAGTATAGGTAATAGTGACTCCCTGCCCACATTTCAGATCATTTGGATAAATGATGAAGTTGGGACACACATATAAATCTCTAACTAGCCCTAGATATAGATCCCACCAAAATGAGTGTTGTGGTAAAACCACTTACTCAAATTGGATGAAATTAATTTTAAAATAAATTAGACCCACCGAGATACAATTTTCATGTTTATCATTTTCTCTGAAACAACACCTAGGTATTTTTAAAATATTTCCTAAATGACTGATTTATAAGGGTAGAAAATAGTTTTAATATAATATATAAATATTGATCTTGCACAAATCTTGGCGCAGATCCGACGGCGCTGGCTCATATTCTACCTCCAGCCAACAGCCATGATTCAACCGACCTAGAGCATCTTCCAGCCACCACAGTCGGCCACCCGACCACCTCTCGGGCCGGCCACCGCCACCACCGCCTCCACCGAGGTGGTGGCTATCGCCAGGCGGCGGCTGGAGGGGTGGATTCTGGCGATCCCGATAGGTTGTTTTTTTAGAAAACCGGAGAAATTGAGAGCTTTGATCAGGCTCAATTGAGCCCGATTCTCTTCCATATTGAATCCTATGATCTACCCATAGAAGGAGCAAGGGCGGACATTATTGGTGGTCTGGAGTCGAGTTGATCGCCGGGTTGCCATGGTGGTGGTGGCGCCGCTCAGGTTTCTACAACTGCACTGTAAAGGGGCTCGAAATCTCCAGGTAAATGGTGGGAAGGGCTCCTCTCATGCCACTGATGGTGTTTAAAACACTAGTTGAGGAGGGGAGAGGCCAAGCCATCAATGGCTATTAATGGCCATTGAAGCTTGGCTCGGCCATGGTTGGGTTCACTGTTCCGGCCATGAACAACCACCAAAATGGCCCCTGAACTTCCCCTGATTGATTGGGGAGCTGAATCAGCCCCCTTGGAGGTGGAGGGAGGGGCTCTTGGTCGTCCTTGGCCATGAATAGTCTTACTCCATTTTATCTCTCCTCCATTAAAGGAAAAATGAAGCTTCTTCTCTCTTCTAGTCACCTTGTCCAAAATTAGATGGCAAATCTGATGTTTCTCAGCCCCATAACCCAATGAGCCACCTTAATTGGGCTTAGCCCAAGTGGATTGGGCTTGAGCTAGCCATTTAGGCTAGTTTGACCCATTTCAAGGGTGGAGTTGACTTTAGACAAAATGACCTTCTATGTGGACCCCAATGGGTCCTTGGTGACCCATTAGCCTCCCCTAAGATCTATGGAGGGTTGGGTTGGGTTGTCTTGGCACTTTGGAGGTCACCTGCCTTAGGAAGGGTATTTTGACAAAATTAGGATTAACATTGACTTGGGTCAACCTAGCCTCTTTGGTTGACCCCAATGGGTCCTTGGTGACCCATTGGCCTCCCTTAGGACTTGGGGAGGTCTAGGTATGGTCAATTGGGCATGTTAGAGGATAATTGCCCTTAGTTAGGGCACCTTGACCTTTTTAGGGCTAAGGTTGACTTGGGTCAACTTAGCCTCTTGTGTTGACCCCAATGGGTACCTGGTGACCCATTGACCTCATTTTAGGGTTAGAA
The DNA here is from genome assembly GCA_039583875.1 of Platanthera guangdongensis. Taxonomy (NCBI): domain Eukaryota; kingdom Viridiplantae; phylum Streptophyta; class Magnoliopsida; order Asparagales; family Orchidaceae; genus Platanthera; species Platanthera guangdongensis. The sequence goes on from CM077147.1 coordinate 45,128,271, forward strand.
GGGCATGTGTGGGGTCCTCTTGGCTAAGGAAGGGTCAACTGACCCCAAGTAGGCCAGTTTGGCCCATTGAGGGTTAGGGTGGACTTAGGCCAACTTGGCCACTTTACCTATCCCCTTTGGGTCCTTAGTGACCCTATGGACCACTCAAGGTGTTTAGGGTGTTGTGGTGGGGTCATGAAGTCAAGTTGAAGCCCTAAGATCAAACCCTAAGTCTGGTGGTGAGGTTGTGCTATAGGCAGACCAAGGTGATTTTCACCTTGGCCCTTGTTCACTTGGTACTTTGAGCTTCTTAAGGTTTTGCCATGACCCAGTCATGACAAATCCACTCCTATGGGTCTAGTTGTTTGAGGGATGTTACACTTCTCTCCTCCATTCTATAAAAGGGAGGTCATACCTTTGTAATAGATATTTTTTGGATAATAAAAATTCTCTTACTCCAAATCTTCGGCCTAATTTTTCTTGTTCGCACATGGTATCAGAGGACTTGATTTTTTTCATCCTGATTCTGTAAGCTTCCTCTGTCCGTGTGACCTGTCCGCGCGACTTGATCTTTCTTCTCGCGACATATCTTCACGACTTGTTTCTTCCGCCTATTTATGCCATGTTCACACTGTTTCTTTCTCATCCTTGTCGTTGCCCTTTGTGTGTGCGACCTCTTTGATTGCCCTTTATTCTTGCCGCAACCTGTTCTTAAGTCGTTGTGACCTGTTCTTCTCGCCGCGACCTGTTCTTAAGTCACCGCGACCTATTCTTCTAGCTGCGATCTGTTCCTAGTCGCCACACCCTCCTTTTCCCGCCACGACCTGTGTGTCTAGCCGCGCCCTACTCTTTGATGTCGTGACCTATCCTTCTAGCCGCGACTTGTTCTTCTCACTGCTCTCTGCTCTCTTCAATGGCAACCTCTGATATCTCTACCACCACTACTCCCATTGCCGCTCCTTATCCTACTCCTCCTACTACTTCGGGCAACTTTGGCACCGTTTCCAAACTCATCGGTCCCAACTACCCGGACTGGAGTGTCTCCTTCACCTTTCTTCTCCGCTCACAACACAAACTCCATCATCTCACCGATGACCCTCCTCCTTCAGAATCAACTCTCTTTGATGATTGGGATGCTAGCGACACTCTAATTCGCACATGGCTGGCTAACAGTCTTTCTGATGAATGCCTCCCCGTCATCCGTCATGATGAAATGGTCAAGGCTGCTTGGCTTCATCTTGTCGCTATTTCCTCAAAGGGGGCTCAGACGTCTCGCATCTATACTATGTATGCGAACCTCTTTGCTTATACCTCCATGTCTCCTGTCGCTGCTTACCAACAGGTTCAGGCTCTCGGAACCGAGATTCTCCAAAATCATCCCTTCTCTGCGGATCTAACTGAGCAACACAAGCACTTTCAGGAGCTTCTGGTTGTGTGTTATCTTCTGTGATTTCTTGAGTCTTATGACATGATCCGTCAACATATCCTTGGCGAGGCGGAGTCTCCCACCCTGGATGACACTGCTGCCCGCATCGCCGCGGTTACCACTCTGCTACAACGTTCGTTGTTATCCTCACCTCCTCAACCAGACCACTACGCTCACCAAACTCAGCGAAGTGGCTCTGGTGGCCGCAACCACCAATCCAGCGAATGTGGTGCTTCCCGTTTTCTCCACTCTCACTGTGGACGCACCGACCATACAGTTGATAGCTGCTGGAAGAAGCATCCTCATCTTCGACCCACTAAGGACGCTTCCACCTCGTCTTCGATGCAATCTGCCTCGGTGGTCACGTCTTCAGGTAGTGCTCACGTCGTTACTCAAGGTAAATGACTGATCGACTCTGGTGCTACCAATCATATGACCAACAATCCTCAGTGTTTTTCTCTCCTAGAAACACATGATCGGTTGCCCCTATCTTTATTTCGGATGGTTCTCCCTCACCGGTCAATGGGATGGGAGTGGTTCAAGTCACTCCGTCTCTTCGCTTGGAAGATACCCTCTATGTGCCCAAGTTCCCTTGCAATTTACTATATGTTACTTCTCTGTGCAAGAAACTATAGTGTTCTATCACATTCACTCATACTTCTTATTCTTTTCAGGATCCGGGCTCCCAACGGACGATTACTACTGGGACTGAGAGCGGCGGCCTCTACTTCCTCGACAGAGTTTTCGCTCTGCCCGCCTTCTCCACCTCCTCTACTGATCTTCTCCAATGACACCTTCTCCTTGGTCATGCTCTTCCACGACTCCTTCGTCAACTTCTGCCCCACCTGCCTCCGTAGAGTCCTCCTCTCAACTGTGACGCATGTCAACTTGGTAAGCATCATCGCTCCTCCTTCCTACCGAAGCAAGGTCGTGGATCTTCCCGACTATTTGATCTAGTTCACTCTGATATCTGAGGTTCTGCTCCTAGCCTCACCATAGGTCGGGGTAGTTCATATTTTGTAACTTTTATTGACGATTTCTCTCGTTGTACGTTGGTGTATCTCTTAAAAGATCGCTCTAAATTATTCAATGTATGAACATCTTTTTATTTTATGGTTAAGAATCAATTTGATGTCTATGTTAAAATCTTTTGCTCTAATAATTAAAAGGAATATCTTAGTCATGTTTTTTCATCTTTTTGTATGCAAAATGGTATTGTTCATCAAACTAGTTGTGTCTATACCTCACAACAAAATGGTGTGGCAGAACGCAAAAACCGTCACCTCCTCGATGTCGCACGCACTCTGCTGACACAAATGCAGGTTCCTCACTCCTATTGGGGCTATGTTGTTCTCATCTCCTGCTATCACATCAATTGCATTCCCTCCATAGTTATCCATGGTAAAACCCCCTTCTCCATTCTCTATCTGGGCAAGGATTTGTTTCCTCTCCCTCTGCGTGTCTTTGGGTGCACTTCCTTTGTGCACTCTCTCTCAAACAGCCGTGACAAACTCTACACACATGCCACCAAATGTGTCTTTCTGGGTTACTCTACCACTCAGAAAGGTTATTGTTGCTTTGACCATGTTCTTCGCAAGTAGTTCGTCTCTGCGGACGTAACATTTTTCGAAAATACGTCTTATTTCTCTAGTGACTCCTCTTCTCTTCCTGATGTTCCTGCTTCTCCTACCGTCCCCTCCATCCCATATACGCCTACCGAAATTTCTCCTCCTCTACCGTGTCCACCATCCCCTCCTCCTCCCTCCCCTACTTTGTTATCTTCCTCTTCTTCGCAGCCGTCTCTCTCTACTCCCTAGCCAGCTCTCTCCGCCACGGATGCTCTGGAAACCGCCAGCTCTCTCTACTCCCTCCCCTACTCTGGATCTTCTCATTGCTCTTCGCAAAGGGGTGCAGACATGTACTCAGCACTCGCTAGTTGTTGTTATTTATTATGCTCGTCTTACTCCTTCTCACAGGACTTTTGTATTTGCGATCTCTGTCACTGCCACTCCCCACACCTGCCAGGAATCCCTTACTATTCCTAATTGGAAGGCGGCCATGGATGATGAAATTTCTACCCTCACTGAGCGGGGCACATGGACACTTGTTCCTCCTCCATTGGGCACCGATGTTGTTGGCTGTCGCTGGGTATTTGTTGTGAAGTTCCGTCTTGACGGCTGTGTGGATCGTTATAAGGCATGTCTTGTCGCCAAAGGCTTCACTCAGACTTATGGTATTGATTATTTTGACATCTTCTCTCCAGTTTCTCGTCTCAGCACTATTCAGGTTCACCTTTTTGTGGCTGTCAACAAGGATTGGCAAGCTTCCCAACTGGATGTCAAAAATATCTTCCTATACGGTGATCTTCAGGAAGATGTCTACATGGTCAATCTCCTGTATATGTTGCTTAGGGGGAGACACATGTATGCAAGCTGAAGAAGGTCATCTATGACCTAAAGTAAAGCCCTATAGCTTGGTTTGACAAGTTTAGTGGCATTTATGGCAGCCGAACTCACTATTCATTCGCAAAACCTCCCTAGGTCTGGTGGTTCTTGTCGTATATGTTGATGATATTCTTCTCACGGAGATGACCAGACTACGATAGTCTTGACAAAGAAACATCTCCATCAACACCTGGTCACGAAAGACATGGGTTCCCTAAAATACTTTCTGGGGATAGAAATCTCTCGAAAGCCCAACTCCTTGGTTCACTCCCAATGTAAGTATGCTCTTGATCTTCTTAAAGAGATAAGGTCGACTGGGGCTAAACATGCCCGATGCCCCATGGCTACTGGAGAAGATAAAACCTGGATAGATGACTCGCCTCCTCTATCAGATATTATAAGGTACAAGCGTCTGGTCGACAAACTCATTTATCTCACAGTAACTAGACCCGACATCGCCTACGTTGTAGGGAAGGTTAGTCAGTTCATGCAAGCTCCTAGAGAGTGTCTTCTGCAGTCTGCCGTGAAGATATTGGAATATGTTAAAGCGGCGCCAGGTAAAGGACAACTGTTTCAAAAGAATGGTCATTTGGAGGTTGAAACATACTCAGATTCTAGCTATGCTGATGACAAAGGAGATCGTAAGTCCACATCGGGCTTTTCCACATTTGTGGGGGGAAACCTTATGAGCTGGAAGAGCAAGAAACAATATGTCGTCTCCAGATGTAGTACAGAAGCGGAATATCAGAGTATGACATCAACCACACGTGAATTAAAGTGGTTGCGGGCTCTCATGCTTGACTTAGGAGAGGTCTACAACCATCCTATACCTACATTTTGCAACAACAATACCCCTATATATATCTCTAAAAATCCAGTCTTCCATGGGAGGACAAAGCACATTAAACTCGATTGCCACTTTATTCAGGAAGAGATTTTGAAGAAACAGATTTGTACTCCCTTCATTACCTCTGACAACGAGTTAGCTGATATCTTCACCAAGTCAGTGCCTGCTTCCTTTTTTCACATTTGCGACCAGCTGTACATGATTGATATATATTTTCCATCTTGAGGGGGAGTGTTGATGTTTGGTGACCGGGCGGTCTGGCGGTCTACCCTTGGCGGCTTGAAGACCGGGAGGTCTGGCGGTCTGCCCCTGGCCACCTGGAAACTACGCGGTCTGGTGTTTTCTCTTCAGTAGTTTGCTAGCAGGTTGTTGCTGATTAGTGACCGGGCGGTCTGGCAGATTGACATAGGCGGCTTGATGACTATGTCGGCTTATCTTCTCTTCATTATGGTTATCGGGCGGTTTGTCTAACCGCGCGGCTTGTGTGTCTTGTATAGTTGGTTGTTCTTGTAATTATTAGTCTCACATTGCTTATTTGTAATCTTTCTTCTCTCCTCCATTTTATAAAAGTGAGGTCATACCTTTGTGATATATACTTTTTTGGATAATAAAAATTCAGTTACTCCAAATTTTCGGTCAAGTTTTTCATGTTCGCACACACTGGATGCGGGAGCAGAGCACTTAAGTTTGCGGTTGTGGAAGCAGAGAGATCGGACTTCGTCAGGTGTTTTGAACACGTCATGGAGATGACTTGAGCGCGACTCGAATATGGCTGGAATGCGGCTCTGTGGTTGCTCAAACACGACTCAGAGATGGCTTGAATGCGGCTAGGCGGTGTCTCGAACGCGGCTCATAGGAGAAATTCGGCAGAGCTCTGACCCGAGGAAGAAGATGACTCAGAGGAAAAATATGAGAACTGAGGAGGCATGAGGCTCCTTTTATAGCCTCCAGGTGGTGGTTATGGTGGTTGCGCGGTTATCCGCACACCATAACCACCATTAGAAATAAATTCGCTATAGTTTAGGTGCGTATGTTAGTATATAAATTCTGCTATTTGGAGACCAATTAAATTAATAATAAAAATTCTCCCACTAACCCGGCGGATAGTGGGTGGTTACATGCGAATCGGATGGCGGGGGACGACCCCAAAAGATCGGACGGCGGGAGCGGACCTCCACGGGCGACCGATGAACTTGCCGCCGAATTTGACGGCGAGGGGAGGACCGGCAGCGGCGACCGAGGAGGGGTGGCCGGCTCGGCCACTCCTGTGGCAGTGCGCCGACGGCCGAGGAGGAGCGGCCGACGCGGCCGCTCTCTTGGCCGCGACCGCTCTCTCTGCTGCGACAGCCCTGGCCCGAGGAAGAAGATGACAGACGAGGGAGAGATCGGCCCGCGCGGCCACGGCCGGCACGACTGCTCGCTCGGCCGTGGCCGATGGCCGAGGGAGAGAGTCCCTCGCGCTAGCTCGGCCGCGACCGGTGGCTGAGGGAGAGCGGCCCGCGCGGTCGCGCTCTTGGTCGCGACCGACGCCCGAGGGGGAGCGGCGGTCGGGGCCGCCCCCTTGGCCGCGCCCCGACAGCCAGGGGGGTGGGCGCCACGGCGAGAGGATGGTCTGGCCGACGTCCGAGGATGAGGCCGACCGCTCGAAGCCTGCGAGGCAGCGTCCGTGGAGGTTTATTCATTACGCGTGATGAGATCAGTGCACGAGGGGATCGGGCGCGGTGATCGCACGCGCGGTCAAACCCATGATCCCACTACTTTTGGGTGAAGATCATGGGGTGTGTGGCTATGAGCACTCCAACTCTCTTTAAAAGGGGTCTCATCCCCATCAAAAGTAATGATAAAAAAATAATTATATATGTATAATAATAAGATATTTTTCAATGAAAATAAAAAATTGATATATAAATATTTTCCGCATTGATTAATTAATAATATGTTTATTTTAAAATGCATTAATTAATTGGTAGGGGCAGAGCCCCCTGCCTCTCGCGGTTGGGATACTGTCACAGTTTGGTACTACCGCGGTTGGCCGTAGGTGCATTGTTGTGTCTGTCACTCCTGTGTGTGTGAACATTCTGATTAGATTTAGGCGCTGTTTGGCGTCGTGGGGCGACTGGAGAAGCAATAGTGAAATAATCAATTGTTTTGTAAAGTGGTGACAAAATCTGTAAAATTATTTGGAAAAACAACGTTTGTAGTGAAGTTTCCTTCCAGACTGGATTAAGGTTGAAGATGATGGTTTGGTTCTAGACCGGATGGAGGTTGAAGACAATGGTTTCATTCCAGATGGGACTGGTGTCCTTCAATTTGATCGTTGTTCGCTGCCGAAGGGTTAGTGGAGAAAGATTGCAGGGAGATGAAGCTAACAACCAGTGAACCCTAATCGACGACAAACCCCTTTTCTGTGTGTTACTGCACTGCCGCCGGTGAATCAAGTCGTGAACCCTAATCGATGCCCAACCTCTCTTCTGTGCATTACTGCACTGCCACTTGCGAATCAAGCGCTTCGTCCGCTCTCTACTTGTTCATGCGTTTGAGAGTCACTGTAGCAGATGCTTTTTCGGCCACCAACGACTCTACGTTGGACGAATGGAAGGAAGAGAGGGCCTTGCAATGGATCCATGCGAGAGTGATGAACAGAGGGGGCGCTCGGGTGTGAGATTTCACGACTCTGAAAGCCTTATTTTTCACTGCCGCGTCCCCGAGTCGTGAGAAAATACCACGACTCGAAATCATGATATTTCCACGATTTCACTATGGTGGTGGCGCGAATAGAGGGATGTTAATTTTTGTTTGGTGCAGCCGATTATAAATCTACGAGGTGTCGCTCTCAAAATGTTGTGTCAAAGAAGAATTTTTTTTGGATGTGTGTAGCGTTCCCTGTGCTAGGAGCGCGTTTAAATACCACTTTCAAAAAATGCGGGCCCACTTCATTTTTTGGGTTTCCCATTACGTTGACTCTTCTTCCCTAACGTAACCTAGGCAACCGAAGCGGAAAATCGCCGACCTAGTTAAGGTGAACTCCAGCAGATTTTCGGCAGATTTTTTGTGAGGCGAACTCCGGCGAGTCGGACATGTTAATGTAGGCGTCATCGTTAAACAACTATTCCTCTCTGCGCAATCACAATCTTCAGCAGCTTTCCAGGCACATTTTATCCCCGACGGAGGGCTTGAGAAGAACCAGGTATGACTATTTTTCCAGCAATATGACAAAGCCATCTTTTGACATCTCTTTGCATATGTTGAACTATTTTTCAGAACTGTATTTCAAGTGATTGTTTATGAAACTGTGCTTCAAGTGATTGTTTGTGCAACTTTATTTCAAGTGATTGTCATTGCAACTGTATATAGAACTGTATTTCAAGTGATTGTCATTGCAATTATATATAGAACTGTATGTCAGGTATAATATATGTCTGTATTTGCATATAGTGTAATATACAACTATATTTCAGATATAATATACAACTGTAGTTGCATATAGTGTAATGTACAACTGTATTTCAGGTATAATATACAACTGTATTTGCGTATAATGTAATGTATAATTGTATTTCATATATAATATACAATTGTATTTGCATATAGTGTAATGTACAACTGTATTTCTGGTACAATATACGATTGCAAGCTTGGCTTCTTCTATTGTCCATAGAGAAAGGGAGTAATAGTGGTCAAATGGAGGAAGAAATTGATGTAAGCCTTTCTTTCTTGACTTGAGAAAGGGAGTCTTTCTTTCATGATCGACTTGAGAAAGTGGTTAATGTATTTTTTTTAACCTGCAGATCAAAAAAAACATCAATGTTTCCCTGTTGTCCATTCGGAGGAAGATGCATATGCTTTGTATTGTCAGTAGGCTCACAAAACCGATTTCAGTGTTCATAGACAACATATTATTTATTACACACACACACCAAAATATTCAAAGTACGTGAATACAGTTGCTCAAAGACAGGAAAGAAACACACAAAACCGTCATCGATTAAATATCGCAAATTAGATACTCGGACTGGTTGTCTTGCATGTTGACATTTTAAAACAGATACAGATGGTAAGAACTGGACGGTTGCAAAGTTTGTGGAGGAGCACAATCATCCCCTTGCATCTGAGAAAGAATAGCATTTGTTGAGGTCACATCAAAAGGTATCAAATATGTAGGGCAATCCATTAAAAAATATGTTAGAGGCTGGTATAAAAACAATGCATGCGTACAATTTTCTCTACAAAGAAGTTGAAGGTGTTCAAAACGTCGGTTTCACCAAGATAGATGCCTATAATTATGTACAACGCAGTAAAAAAGCTTTGATTGAAAGTGATGATTTGATTAGTTTATTGAAGATACTAAAAGCAAGATAACTTGAGGATAATATGTTTTCATATGAAGTCCAAACAGATGAACAAAATAGGTTGACTGGGTTTTTTTGCATTGATGGACGTGATAAGATTGATTATGATTGTTTCACTGATGTTATTATTTTTGATACCACCTACAGATTAAATAAATATAATTTGGCGTGCGCTACATTTATTGGTGTGAACAATCATTGACAGAGTGTTTGTGTTGGTTGCACTTTCATTGCAGAAGAAACCATTGATTCTTTTAGCTGGGTTTTTGAAATATTTCTTAAGTTCGCTTGTGGTAAACAACATACAACAATTTTTACTGACCAAGATAAAGCTATGACGGTTGCAATTGAGCGTGTTCTCACCACCAGCCGACATCGATTATGCCAATGACACATCTCAAAGAAAGCTCCTTCTAAAGTCCATTGCTTCAACCATGACAAAGGTGTTCGAGGTTTATTCCACCAATGCATGAGCAAGTGTGACTGTGAGTATGAGTTTGATCGTTATTGGAATGAGATGATGTTGAAAGAAAGCTTACATGACAACAGATGGTTGCGAGACCTATATGCATGTAGGAGGAAGTGGTCAACTGCGTATAACAAGGATGTGTTGGATCTTGGCATTTTGTCGACACAACAGAGCGAATCGACAAATCATGGATTGTATGGTTGTTCCAAGGCAACCAGCTCGTATATAAACCAAGTTTCACAGAAATTTTTCAAGGAGACTTCCACTTTAGCAACTTCTTCTCGTATATAAACCCGAAGCCGAGATTCCATTGAGTTCCAATCTTCACGTGTATTTTCTCTCTTCACCTTCTTCTTCTTCATCCTCCTAAGCAATCTACTTTCGCTCTTTACACCAATCTTTTTTCTAGCCTCCTTGAACTTTAATTACTCCTTCTCCTTTTCTATATCCTCTAAATCAGGCTCCACCTCATACTTCACCTTCTTCACCCCCTTCCCTTTCTCTTAGCTAGCTTCATATCTTCAAAATTAGAATCTGCCTCCTCCGCTTCTAGCAACCTCTTCTCATCATTCTCCATACTTCCAAACATGTATCTAACCTATAAGATATAGAAAATGTATTAGAGTTACATAGCAACAAAACTTGGTGTGAATTAAGAAGTTAATTAATAATACCTGCTTCGGTTTCTTGAGCTCACTCGACAAATCCAAACAAAACTTTGCAGTATATCTCATTTTGCCCAACCATCGACAAATTCGAGTCCGAGCCAGGAAATGTACCACTCTTTGAACATTGGTGTGCTCAAAGAACCACACATACAAAAACACATGTTAGTTTGAATAATTAATAAATCAGTAACCAAATTATAAACACATTTCTTACTAACACAACTATCGAGCAACCTTCAAAGTAGCCTAAACAAGTGTCAGTATCTCGAACTGTATTGGCCTGACTCAGGCAATCTAGTTGTGAATGCAAAAATGCATGAATGGCCTTAGGCCAATTGTACTCTCTCAAGGCACATATACTATCCTCCAACAAACCTAGACACGTAGGAATCTTTAGAGTCCTTATGGGGAAGAAAAACACAATCAACAAATACCTAATGAGTGTATTTACTCGTCTTTGCTTGAGCTCAAGTGACCATTCTTCATTCACAAGAAGGCGCATTTCGTTGATCAAGTCCTTATGAGATAACTCCAAATAGGGGAGTCTAGAAAAAGAGAAATCTCGGCCACGGTTTGGTAGCCCCAGAATCATGGCCACTTCATTAATTGTTAGTTTGAGGTAGTGATTTCCTAAAAGGAAACACCCCGTGTCCCTTATGTATAGCTTCACGAGGACATATAAGAGCGGGATGTTTTGCGACAATGCCGGAATGGAGAATAAAGGTAAAACATTTGTTTCCCTTAGAACAACCTTCGATTCCTCAAAAATGACCTTGAGAAGTGTACAACCCCGTATCCGGCCAAGTGGGACCCTCCCCAATTAGCGGGCCAGAACAGTGATATGAGCGATGTTTTGGTGCAGCCCCGTTCGAAGACGTGCGGGTGCTCGCGCATGCGTGTGGAGATTATTTACATTTTATGTTGTAATATATATTTGTTATATATATATTTATCATACATATATTTATTATAATATATATATTATATATATAGGTATTTGATGATAAATAAGAGGTGGGGAATATGGCAAGAAGGAAGGGGTATCACGTTTTTCTGGGAGGGGGAAAAAGAAAAAGCAACTGCAAGGCTGCTCCACTCATGCCCCCCCCCCCGATACTCTTCCTGTCCAGGCCGCCGCTAGGAGGAGCACAACCCGAGCCGCCCCTTTCCACCCTCTGTCCAGGCCGTCGCCGGCAAGTGCAGCCCGAGCTACGCTCTTCTTCATCACAGCCGTCAGGAGCAAGGGCTGGCCGAGCCCCTCCCCCTCTCTTTGTCGCCGCTACCTAGGGCAAAGCAAGCCCGACCTTCGCTTCCTTTCCCCGTCGCCGCCTACAGCAAGGTCGGCCGGGAGAGGAGTCAGTCGGGAGCTCCTCTCCCGGCGCCTCCTACAACAAGGCCGGCCGGGAGCTTCTCTCCCAGCGCCGCCTACAGCAAGGTCGGCTGGGAGCTCCTCTCCCGGCGCCGTCTACAGCAAGGTCGGCCGGGAGCTCCTCTCCCGGCGCTGCCTACAGCAAGGTCGGTCGGGAGGTCCTCTCCCGGCGCCGCTTGGAGCTCGAATCGGCCACTAAAAATATTCAGCAAGGGTTCAACCATTAAGAGGAAGATGAGGATTTCTTACCTCTCCCAACAAGGCTCGGTCTAGAGTGGAGATCGGCCACCGCCGCAACTACCCAGGGCAAAGCTAGCCAGGGGCTCCTCTCCCGGCACCGCCGCCAAGCACGCGTCAAGGGTAACGATGTTTCTACTTGGGTAGGTGAAGCCCTCAGTTTACATATTTGCATGGAAGCCCCTCTCCACTAATGAGTGGGGGAAGGGAGCTCTCTGACGGGTTGACATGTACGTCCCTGCAATTAACTGCATTAGCACCCAGAAGCGTGAGTATGGGTTTCAGCATGGTGTGTGAAGCTCATCCGGACGTGTGAGCTAAGGGTGAGGAACAAAAACCGAAAACCGACTAAACCGACCGAACCGCACCGACTTTGAAACCGAGCCGCCCGGTCCGGTATCGGTTCGGTTTGGAGCTTTTGAAAATCGAAGGCTTATCGGTTCGGGTCGGTTTTCAAGTTGTGAAAACCGACTAAACCGAACCGAACCGAGCACTTCACCACTGTTTTGGGGTGTATTTGATCGAGCAACTTTCAGGTTATCTTTGCTTACAACCAGCTTCAATCACTCTCCCAATTTTCAAATCCTAAACAAGTAATATGAGGAAATAAAAAGGGTTACATAACAATTTGGATTTACAAAAATCTTCATAATAGATATTAAACAAGATGGAAGATAGGAATTTGAAGAATATGTTTAAGATGTATTGTGAATGTGAGATCAAATCTGTAAGATCAGTCTATGTCTTGAAAATAGGCAAGGGGCACTGTACAAACTAAAGATGTTGTGTTCTGAAGCCCTAAATCAATGATCCATTGGTGAGATGATACATAATGTCATAGGTATTTGGACAATATTACCAAAAGTCAGAAAGCAAATTATGAAAAGTAGTTTACCTAGCAACAGTAAGGATACAAGATGATGCAGAACTAGTTTATCAAGCAAATGTAGAAGTGTGGAATAAATCGCAATAGAATCCAGGTGCAAAAAAGAAGGATGATAAATATGATTCAAGCATATCTAAGATGTGGTTTATGCCAGACAGTAAGTGCAGCACTTGGTGTGGCGGTCATGATTAGTGCTATGGGAAAATAAAGTATGAACATGATACTGATAGATCCGGTAACCACAACCATGAAATGATGGGGAGTCACAACCCTGAGTTGCATACTTAATGCCATTAAGAAGTTGTCCTAGCCCATTTTGATGGCATTTGCCATTTGTTATTTTGTTTTTTCTTAACCTATAAGTGCCTGAGAATGTGTCAGTTTGCAGTCCAGGTATCATTGCACAAGAAATTTTATATCTTTTAACACATGATTTGGCGTATGATTTGGCACATGATTTGACAAATGTTCTTCGGTGTAGTAGCAAGTTTTCAGTTAGTCATCTTGCATCTCATCGAGAGAAAAATGTGATGCCATTCTCCTCCTAAGTAATTTAGGAGTTGCCTTACATTGTGTAGGTTACCCTCATCCTAGATACAATTATCGTTCATGCCTCACATTGAACATGATACTTATACTCAAAAAAATTGTATGTTATTTATTTAATATAAATCTTTAGTTGATAAAGATTATGAAATTATTAAAGGGAAGATGACCAATCAAAAAAAATAGCACTTGATTATGTTTGTTCGCAGAAAACCGACACCGAACCGCAAAAAACCGACTAAAAACCGAACTGACGTTGAACCGAACCGAATGGGTTCGGTTCGGGTCGGTTTGGACAAACCAAAAACTGAGGCATGTTGGTTCGGTTTCGGTTTGGGTCCAAACCGCCCCAAACCGAACCGCTCGCACCCCTAGTGTGAGCCGGATTGGTGATGTTCTGTGGTTCCCGGAGAAGACTCTGAGGAAGTTGTATATTATCTATTTACAGGGAATGCACGCCACAACTCCCAAAAAAGGGGTGGGTGCGATGTTTTTGCGTCGCTTTTAGTCAACCTTTGTTTGGCCTACTGCCGCCATTTAAGACGTGGGCGTACATGTGTTGCAGTACCAAGCGGGGAGTAGCGGGCTTAAGCCCAAGCTTGTGCCAGCCCTCGAAGGCCTATTTTTGCTTATATTGTCGGCCTGCGTGCCGAAGTATGGAATTTATATTCCTGTAATTATTTATAATATCTGTGATGCTCTGTGTATGTGTAGTTTACTTCTTCTGTCTTGGGCGAGTGGTGTGCTCGTGAACCGTTCGCCCCGTGGGGGCCCCGAGGTATAGTTGCCGGGAAGCCCCTGATGGCCCGTTCTCATCCTTTTAGAATAGTGGAGTTACGCTGTTAGTGGCCCAACTTGGGCAGCGTGTCGTAGAATTGCTCGGCAAGATTACGCCATTAGTAGGGCGGGTGAGGAGAATTTTGCATAGACCCAAGGAGACACATCTGAAAAGGAGAGAGTTGGTCTTGAGATCCTCCTTAGATGTTCCGGTCGGCCAAGAGCGCCCTCCGAAGGTGTCTTAGCTCAGTCTTTGGCTTGGGAGGGGAAGAGTTCGTTAGTCTTCCGGGTATGCGGCGGGACCTCCATGCTGAGACCTTGGGTCTGTCCCTTATATTCCTAGTCCAGTGCCGAGATCGTTCGCTTGAGGGTAGTAGGTGCGCGGTCACCCCTCTTTTAGGACCCCGAACTCCACAGAGGTCATTTTTGGCTTCAACATTATAGTGCAGTGAGTGTGGAGATTGACCAGCACAGAAAAACTCAGTCGAACGTCATGGCTATAGAAGAGGAACCAAGTGACGACCAGGGTCATGTGATGAAAGAAGTCCCCTCCCACTCCTCTTTTGACGATCCTAACCATCCTAGCATTTCGTCTCGAATGTTTCTCAAATGCCAAAGTATAAACTCTCACAGCAAAAAAGTAGCACTTAAAATAATGTTCCATTGGCTAAAATTTTAAGGTTAGGAAATGTACAGTCGAAGGGTTGAAGTGTTAGTACTAGCATACTTGGTTCAGACTTATGCAAGACATTTAAGTTCCAGAAAACGTATATTAACAATTATTCTCAAATGTGTGTTTTAGGATGGGAGAGGTGGGAGTAAAAAGAACAGTAAAACCAAAGAGTACTACTGCATTCACGAACCATAACTAATTAACTTGTGCTAGGGGGTTTGCTTGCGAACCTGTAGAATGAAATCCGGAGAACGAAGATGGACCAGAATTAAACTTATAAACCTTAATTTCAGATGAATGTGCAGCACCACCAAATACATCATGACTTTCCAGCACAATAACATCCGGATTGTATTTAGCTAAAAGTCCAACATAGCATTACCCACCAATACCACTACCAATTACCACCACATCTGCTCATAACTCCTCTGAACATTTGTCATGGTTAAGCAAAGAGATGTTTGCTAAAAGTGAAATAGAACCATAATTTCGGTTTTTTAGATTTATATAAGAAAAATTAGCAGACAACTAACTACTAAAGGCTCAATCGTTCACCCTCCCATGACAAGCAAACTTATGAATATGAAGCGAAGAATACTTACTGTATTACCACGTAACACAGGGCGGGTAAAGTGATGTCTATAAATAACCAAGTAAAGATTATTTACCGTGTTTCTCTTAATTGAAATCCTACTTGAGGTTGGTTGTTAGTATATTATTTATAAATCTCTAATTGCAAATATAACCATGAGAGTCTAATACATCAATAAAGTTATAAGATTTTATTCTATCAAAAAATACCAAATGTGATAAGATATGAGAACAAGAATTTTAAATTATGATTTGATTTAGAATAGTGAAACAAGAAAGATATATGTAAATCACATAGGATGTTCTATCCTGGAGATCAAAACATACCTTATGGAGAATATTATATGATCGACCCTGGTCCTCAGGAGGGTGGACGTAGCGGGTAGAGGTGTCTCGTGTCGGACTTTAACTTAATTGACCGGGTTAACAGTTCTTTTGAGTTATTTGGTTACCTTTATGTTTGCTTTATATTTATGTTGGAGAGGAGACCCCCAGGTAGACCCGCTACGCAGACTCTCACTAGCTGGCAGGTCCGAAGGCTCGCCTGTGGGGGAGAGGTCCTGGTTCTTGGTTTTGCACTACCCCGAGCGCGGCTCGGCCCCAGGTAGACCCGCTGCGCAGGCTCTCACTAGCTGGCAGGTCCGAAGGCTTGCCTGTGGGGGAGAGGTCCTGGTTCTTGGTTCTGCACTACCCCGAGCGCGGCTCGGCCCCAGGTAGACCCGCTGCGCAGGCTCTCACTAGCTGGCAGGTCCGAAGGCTCGCCTGTGGGGGAGAGGTCCTGATTCTTCGTTCTGCACTACCCCAAGCACGGCTCGGCCCCAGGTAGACCCGCTGCGCAGGCTCTCACTAGCTGGCATGTCCGAAGGCTCGCCTATGGGGCAGAGGTCCTGGTTCTTGGTTCTGCACTACCCCGAGCGCGGCTCGGCCCCAAGTAGACCCGCTGCGCAGGCTCTCACTAGCTGGCAGGTCTGAAGGCTCTCCTATGGGGGAGAGGTCTGGTACTTGGTTCTGCACTACCCCGAGCGCGGCTCGGCCCCAGGTAGACCCGCTGCGCAGGCTCTCACTAGCTGGCAGGTCCAAAGTATCGCATGTGGGGGAGAGGTCCTGGTTCTTGGTTCTGCACTACCCCGAGCGCGGCTTCGCCCCAGGTAGACCCAGTGCGCAGGCTCTCACTAGCTGGCAGGTCCGAAGGCTCGCCTATGGGGTAGAGGTCCTAGTTCTTGGTTCTGCACTACCCCGAGCGCGGCTCGGCCCCAGGTAGACCCGCTGCGCAGACTCTCACTAGCTGGCAGGTTCGAAGGCTCGCCTGTGGGGGAGAGGTCCTGGTTCTTGGTTCTACACTACCCCGAGCGCTGCTCGGCCACAGGTTGACCCGCTGTGCAGGCTCTCACTAGCTGGCAGGTCCGAAGGCTCGCCTGTGGGGGAGAGGTCTGGTCCTTGGTTCTGCACTACCCCGAGCACGGCTCGGCCCCAGGTAGACCCGCTGCGCAGGCTCTCATTAACTGGCAGGTTCGAAGGCTCGCATGTGGGGGAGAGGTCTGGTCCTTGGTTCTGCACTACCCCGAGCGCGGCTCGACCCCAGGTAGACTCGTTGCGCAGGCTCTCACTAGCTTGTAGGTCCGAAGGCTCGCCTGTGGGGGAGAGGTCCTGGTTCTTGGTTCTGCACTACCCCGAGGGCGGCTCGACCGCAGGTAGACCCGCTGCGCGGGCTCTCACTAGATGGCAGGTCCGAAGGCGCCCCTGTGGGGGAGAGGTTCTGGATCTTGGTTCTGCACTACCCCGAGCGTGGCTCGGCCCCAGGTAGACCCGCTGTGCAGGATCTCACTAGCTGGCAGGTCCGAAGGCTCGCCTATGTGGGAGAGGTCCTGGTTCTTAGTTCTGCACTACCCCCAGCTCGGCTCGGCCCCAGGTGGACCCGCTGCGCAGACTCCCATCTAGCTGGGCAGGGCGGTAGACATACCTGAGGGGAAATGATTAGCTCCACGTGTTCAACACATTACGATAATATATGGCTTTGTTGTTTCACAACATCTTGAGAAATTATGTACTTATTGTAAGTAATGGTATAAGAACAATTCAATAGCAGGGAGCATTTTCAGGTATCGAGTGGCTCAAAATGATCAAAAGGGGCATGAAGAGATTAGTGTTCTAAGTGCAGTTTTTAGTTTCTCTCAAAATTTTTCTTTGGGTCGGCTCCCACTCGCCGGATACTTGGGGTTGGACATTTCTTTTCGAGCTTGTGCCAACCTCGAAAAGAGCGGAGATTGTGTACAACCCCGTATCCGGCCAAGTGGGACCCTCCCCAATTAGCGGGCCAGAGGCGTAATATGAGCGATGTTTTGGTGCAGCCCCGTTCGAAGACGTGCGGGTGCTCGCGCATGCGTGTGGAGAGTTTTACATTTTATGTTGTAATATATATTTATTATGGTATATATATATAGGTATTTGATGATAAATGAGAGGCGGGGAATAGGGCAAGAAGGAAGGGGCATCAGGTTTTTCTGGGACGGGGAAAAAGAAAAAGCAGCCGCATGGCTGCTCCACTCATGCCCCCCCGATCCTCTTCCTGTCCAGGCTGCCGCTAAGAGGAGCCCAACCCGAGCCGCCCCTTTCCACCCTCTATCCATGCTGCCGCCGGCAAGTGCAGCCCGAGCTCCTCTCTTCTTCATCGCAGCCGCCAGGAGCAAGGGCTGGCCGAGCCCCTCCCCCTCTCTTTGTCGCCGCCTAGGGCAAAGCAAGCCCGACCTTGGCTTCCTTTCCCCATCACCGCCTACAACAAGGTCGGCCAGGATATTCTCTCCCGGTGCCACCTACAGTATGGCCGGCCGGGAGCTTCTCTCCCTGCACCGCCTACAGTATGGCCGGCCGGGAGCTCCTCTCCCAGCGCCGCCTACAGCAAGGTCGGCCGGGAGCTCCTCTCCCAACGCCATCTACAACAAGGTCGGCTGGGAGATCCTCTCCCGGCGCCGCCTACAGCAAGGTCGGCCGGGAGATCCTCTCCCAGCGCCGCCTGGAGCTCAAATCGACCACCAAAAATATTCAGCAAGGGTTCAGTCATTAAGAGGAAGATGAGGATTTCTTACCTCTCCCAACAGGGCTCGGTCTGGAGTGGAGATCGGCCACCGCCCCAGCTACCCAGGGCCAAGCTAGCTAGGGGCTCCTCTCCCGACACCGTCGCCAAGCACGCGTCAAGGGTAACGATGTTTCTACTTGGGCAGGTGAAGCCCTCAGCTTACATATTTGCATGGAAACCCCTCTCCACCAATGGGTGGGGGAAGGAAGCTCTCCAACGGGTTGACGTGTACGTCCCTGCAATTAACTGTATTAGCACCCAGAAGCGTGAGTACGGGTTTAGGCATGCTGTGTGAAGCCCATCCGGACGTGTGAGCCGGATTGGTGATGTTCTAGGGTTCCCGGAGAAGACTTCGAGAAAGTTATATATTATCTATTTGCAGGGAATGCACGCCACAACCCCCCCAAAAAGGGTGGGTGCGATGTTTTTGCGTCGCTTTTAGTCGACCTTTGTTTGGCCTGTTGCCGCCATTTGAGACGTGGGCGTACATGTGTTGCAGTACCAAGCAGGGAGTAGCGGGCTTAAGCCCAAGCTTGTGCCGGCCCTCGAAGGCCTATTTTTGCTTATATTGTCGGCCTGCGTGCCGAAGTATGGAATTTATATTTCTGTAATTATTTATAATATCTATGATGCTCTGTGTATGTGTAGTTTACTTCTTCTGTCTTAGGCGAGTGGTGTGCTCGTGAACCGTTCGCCCAGTGGGGGCCCCGAGGTATAGTTGCCGGGAAGCCCCTGATGACCCGTTCTCATCCTTTTAGAATAGTGGAGTTACGCTGTTAGTGGCCCAACTTGGGCAGCGTGTCGTAGAATTGCTCGGCGAGATTGCGCCATTAGTAGGGCGGGTGAGGAGAATTTTTCATAGACCCAAGGAGACACATCTGGATAGGAGAGAGTTGGTCTTGAGATCCTCCTTAGATGTTCCGGTCGGCCAAGAGCGCCCTCCGAAGGTGTATTAGCTCAGTCTTTGGCTTGGGAGGGGAAGAGTTTGCTAGTCTTTCGGGTATGTGATGTGGCCTCCATGCTGAAACCTTGGGTCTGTCCCTTATGTTCCTAGTCTAGTGCCTAGATCGTTCGCTTGAGGGTAATAGGTGCGCGGTCACCCCTCTTTTGGGACCCCGAACTCCACATAGGTCATTTTTGGCTTCAAAAAGGAGAGGACGAACATTGGCCATGAATGTTGAGACCGCACACCGACAACTCAAATATTTGCTGTCACACATCTGAGTAAGCAAATACAGTCGTACATTAGACTATATGCAAATATAATTGTATGTAAAGCGGTACATTACACCTGAAATATAGTTATATATACAACTAAAGTTTTATATTACACATGAAATACAGTTTTATATAACATTATATGCAAATACAGTCCTATATTATACAGTAGTATATAACATTATATGCAAATATAGTCCTATATTATACTGTTCTATATAACACTATATGCAAATACAGTACTATATTATACAGTTGTATATAACACTATATGCAAATACAGACATGTATTACACATGTAATACAATTATCTATAACACTATGCAAACACAGTCTTGTATTACACCTGAAATATAATTGTATATAAAACTATATGCAAATACAGTCCTATATTATACCTGAAATACAACTGTCTATAACACTATATGCAAATACAGTCATGTATTACACCTAAAATATAGTTGTATTTCACACTATATGCAAATACAATCCTACAATATACCTGAAATACAGTTGTATATAACACTATGTGCAAATACAGTACTATATTATATCTGAAATACAGTTGTAATACAGTCCTACAATACACCTGGAATACAATTGTATATAAAACTATATGCAAATACAGTCCTATATTATACATAAAATACAGTTGTCTATAACACTATATGCAAATACAATCATGTATTACACCTGAAATACAGTTATATTTCACACTATATGCAAATACAGTCATACAATATACCTGGAATACAGTTATATATAACACTATATGCAAATACAGTATTATATTATATCTGAAATACAGTTGTATTCCACACTATATGCAAATACAGTCCTACAATATACCTGAAATACAGTTGTATATAACATTATATGCAAATACAGCTATATATTAAATATGAAATACAATTCTATATACAGTTCTATATACAGTTGCTAGGCCATCGTCGCTGGAAAAAAAAAGTCGTACCGGGTTCTTCTCAAGCCGTCGATGAGAAAATGCGCCTGAAAATCTGGTGGAGATCGCGAGTGCGTGGAGACGAAGAGTTGGCCGTTGGTGACGCCTACATTAACAGGTACGATTCACCGGTGTTCGCCTCGCAAGAAATATCCCGGAAATCTGAATAAGAAGGAAAAACTGTTTGGAAATCGCCGGAAATCGCCGGGGTTACGTTAGAAAAGAAGAGTCGACGGAATAAGAAAATCTAAAAAATAAAGTGAGCTCACATTTTTTGAAAGTGGTATTTAAACACGCTTCTAGCACGAAAAATACTACACATCCAAAAATTTTCCGTGAAAGAAAGCCTTGCGAAAACAAGTAGGGGCGTGCCGGCGTGCATTGTTTTGTCCTCAAATTCTTCTTCATTTGATATAATTAGGGACTTGGGGTTTCTTCATAGGGGACGGCCGCTTATCTTCGGCTCCTCCTATTTGAATCCTGAAACCGGCCGTTGTTTCTCTGCCGCAGGCACAAATGATGCTGGTTCGTAAGAACTCCTCTCTCCTTCTCAGCTTTCTCTCAGGAACAGGTAAGATCTCCATCCTCCTTCCCCCTTCCAACCTCCTAACTCCCCTCCGTCTCTTCACTTCTAAAGCCGACGACCCATCTCCCAAAACCCCATTCATCGTCAAATACCTAATCGACTCACTTGGTTTATCCTCTTCGGAGGCCGACAAATGTTCCAAGTCCTTAGCCCACATCAAATCCCATTCGAATCCGGATTCCTTGCTAGAATTCTTCCGAAAGAATGGTTTTACTGACTCCGACATCAAAAGGATCTTACGCTCTAACTCCAGAGTCCTATGTGCCAAAGTTGATTCCACCCTGAAGCCAAAGTTCGAAGTTATGAGAGATCTAGGGTTCTCCGATACCCAAATCACCAAACTCATCACTGCTAACCCTACTGCCCTTAATTACCTGAGTTATTGCAATGTGCGTCCCAGGATTGAGTTCTTCAATACCTTCCTTGATTCCAAGGATGACATCGTAAAAGCCATTTCAAAGGACATAGGCCTTCTAGCTTCTAGCCTGGAGAAGACAATCAAGCCCAATATCGCTTTTTTGAGGGAATGCCAGTTTTCTTTTGAAAGGATCGTCCTTCTGCTGCTTAAGGAAGGAAGAGTCATTGGCAGGGCTCCCAAATCTCTTAGGGCCCGTTCGTTTTGTAGGTTTTGGTAGGCCGGTTTTGGTTTTATTTAAATAAAACCAAAAATCAAGTTTGTTTCAAGCATTTTGAACCGAGTTTTTGGTTTTATACCAAAACCGATCGGTTTTCAAGGCTTTAATTTTCACTAGCCCTAAAACTTACCTCCATACCCGGTTTTTCATCTGCCGTATTTTTTCTCCGCTGTTTTTTCCTCCCGATCGCTTCGTCTTCTTCATCGCCCACGCCACGACGCCAGCAGGGTACTCCCGCAACCTCGCCCTTCTCCTCACTTGCGGGTGCATCCTCGGCGAGGTCAACCATCGACGTCGCCCTTATCCTCTCTAACAACGCACGTAAGCTTTGCTTTTGCCTCCTGAGTCCTTCCTCAACTTCCCCCTTTGTTTTTTTTCTAGTTTGTGTTTGCCTCCAAGTTTTGATTTTCTAGTTTACCTTTGCGTCCAACAACGCCACGACGCCAGCAGTTTCTACTCACTTCTAGTTTTGATTTTCTAGTTTGTGTTTGATGAATGGATGCCTGAATATATATATTAGTGGGAGGGGGTGGTCGGTGGTGACATCAAGAGCAACAGGAACAGTAGCAATTGATATGCTTGCTACTAGAAACAAAAACTAGAAAATCAATATATATTGAGTTATCCGCAATTGATATGCTTGGTACTACAAAAACAATTGATATGCTTGCTACTTTTATTCATGCGCCGGGGCAACCTTGTTATCACTTCTAGTTTTGATTTTCTATTACGCCCTGATCTCAACTTCCCCCTTATGATCTTGTCATCCGCCGTTTATGCTTGCCCCTTCTCCACTTAAATGTTGCACAACTCAATATATATTAGTGGAGCGTGCAAACACTATGGTCTTCATATTTACAGTCAAATGATACTACTTTTTTTATAGTCAAATAAGATCAATTTTGTGTTTGTTATTATAGATGGACGCGATTATTGAGTTACGTAGGAAAAAAAGGTTGTTCAGGCGTAATAGAAAGATTATAGTTGTGCTTGCTGTGGCTGCCATTGTTTTTTGTCAACCTACTGTACGGGGTTCTTCAAGCCTTAGGGAGCGGCAAGATCACACACGAAGAATATTATTAGATAGGTTGTATAATGGGACCGACATCAATTGCTACAACTTACTGCGCATGAATAAAAGTTCTTTTCGAAGCCTGTGCAACATTTTAGTGGAGAAGGGGCATCTTGTTGAAACTCAAAATGTAACAGTAAAAGAATCTGTTGGCTTGTTTCTGTATATCATAGCACATAATAACAAATTTCGAGATGTAGGAGGGACATATTTACGTTCTAACGACACTATTAGTAGACATTTCAACAAAGTGTTGAAGGCAATATTGAAGTTGAGCCCAGAGTACATCAAACTATCTGAAACAACGCAAGCTAGTAAGTGGGGGTACTTTAAAGATTGCATTGATGCTATTGATGGTGCGCACATTGATGTCACTGTTCCGGTAATTGACCAAGGTAAATACCGAAATCGGAAACAAGCAATTACCACAAATGTACTCGGGGTCTGTGATGCAAATATGAAGTTCATATATGTTTTACCTGGTTGGGAGGGTTCCTCTTCAGATTCAAGAGTGTTGCGCAATGCACTTGAGAGGGAGGATCGATTTGAAGTGCCTGTAGGTAAATATTTGGATTGCATTTTGATTTGGTCTTTAAAATTTTGATGGATAATGATTTAATATCACATTATAGGAAAATATTATCTTGTTGATGCTGGATATACAAATGGACCTGGATTTCTAGCTCCATATCGATCAACACGTTACCATCTACAAGAGTGGGTTACTCAAGGCAATAATCCAACTACATACAAAGAGTTATTTAATCTTCGTCACTCAAAAAAAAGAAATGTAATTGAGAGGACGTTCGGGTTACTTAAAAAAAGATGGGCAATTTTACGAGAAACAAAAAACGTACATTCATTGGACAAGTGAGATGGATACCGCACTATCTTCCACTCTTTTGGATCAACTTAATTTGGGTAATAAAGGGGCAAATGGATGGAAGGGAGTTGCCTTTACAGCTGACATTACTGCATTGTGGGAAGAGTGTCATGTTAGGATGACAAAAGAAAAAATAATGGCAAGGCTCAAAACATGGAATAAGTATTTTCAAGAGATTTCTGCAATGCTAGACACATCTGGTTTTGGTTGGGACTGAGACAGACACGTGGTGAAAGTTGACAGCCCCGAGGTCTGGGCCGATTATATTCGGGTAAGGTTTAAGTTTATTTTTAATCATAAATTTTGACACAAACTGATGTTGTTTTTTAAATAATGTAGGCGCATCCCTCCCTCAGGCATTACAAGGACAAGGTCATTGTAAACTGGAGTGATCTTGCGGCACTATGTGGAAGCGATAGGGCCACCAGAGTCAACGCGGCGACTAGTGTGGAATCAGCTAATCAAATTCATGTGGAAGATACTGATGATGAGGATGAGTTTGGTAATGGATCAATGGGCCCAAGGAAGAAGAAGGCAAAGAAACCATCAAATCTGGATAAGATTGCAGAGGCCGTCACACATATTGCATTTAACTTAGATGTCCTGGCCGAAGTAGCACCTCTAGTTCAGCCACGTCGGGAGATGACTCAGATTGAAATGATGTATGCTGCACTGCACCTATGACAGACCTTTCTGAGGCTGATATGATCAGTGCAATTGATATGCTTGCCGCCGACGAAATCAAATGCGAGTGTTTTCTGGTAATGCCAGAGATTCTTAGGAGGGCTTGGTTGCGCGTGCACTTAGGCGATTAGTTTTTTGGCCGCGACATAATTATGGTGGATTGTATCTTTTTGATGTGTAAAACTAATATCATGATGATTGTATGTTTTTTGATGCGTAAATATTATGTGGTTCTAATTTTTTGATGTGTGAAAACTTATATCATGGACGCTTAGTTTTTTAATGATGTTCGAAATGTTTGTTTATATAAGTTTAATTTTTTTATTACTTTAAAAATCAATTCCTGTGCCTGAAAACCTTCCTACAGACGAACTAAAAATTTGTCATTTATCAATTTCTGGGCCTGAAAACCTTCCTGCAAACGAACAACAGAATTGGTTTTGACAGAAAACTAAAACCTTCCAGTTTTTAGTTTTCAAACAAAACCAATTCCTGTGAAACAAAACCTGCGAAACGAACATGCCCTTAAATTTATTGTTAAAAGAGTCAATGAGTTGGGAGTGCCGCACGGATCAGGAATGTTTTTCCATACATTCCGTTGTTTATGTGGAGTCAGCTTAGACATGTTTGATGCCAAGATCACGTTGCTGGGTTCCTTGGGATTTTCACAATCTGAACTCTCTGCCCTTTTAAAGCAACCTCTAGTTTTGCGTCTTTCTCCCAAGAATTTGTGTGAGAAGGTTGATTTCTTAGTGAAGGAAGCAGGTTGTGATCTCTCCTATGTGAGCAGGCATCCTACTATCGTAGGCCTTAGCTTGACTAAAAGGTTGATTCCAAGGAATTATGTTATGCAACTTATCATGGAAAGGCGTCTTTTGAAGAAAAAATAGGTTTCTATTATGTTGTATCAATTTCTGAGAGGAATTTTCTTAAAAAGTTCATTTTTCCTTTTCAACAAAGGATGCCAGAGCTCCCAGATGTTTATCTTTCTGCTTCTGCAGGCAAGTTTTTGTATTAGAATTGTTATTCTCAATGTGCAAGCAGAGCAATGAGTATTGTACTTCTAATAAAATTCATGTTGACTTGTTGAAGATGATCTCTCTGTATCTCTCACTGTCTCCCTCTCTGCATTGTGAGCCCTTACTTTTCAGTGCTTCTGAAATTATGAATTTCTGTGGTTCCTATTATACTGATCAGTAAAGTTGATTGTGTGCTAGTTTTGTTTAATTCACTTTTGTCAAATTGTAACTCCCAAGATCATGCAAATGGAAAATAGACCATAATGTGATTGAATGTGTAGGTCAGGTAGACCATAATGTGATTTGTCAGCCATTTTTGACATCGAGAGCCATGGACTTGTGATTTTTGGACACTTGGGTTGGACCAAAACTGAGTTAGGCAACAATGTCAAACATCAATGATATGGTTTTTGCCCTTTTTTGAAATATTTATTTTTGTAATGACACTTGGGCTTTACAAACATCAATGCTGTTTATTTTCTCATAGAACTTAAACCTTCTATACTTGCTAATCAAAGCAAGTAAATGAGTAAAAGAAGTATAGGAACTTTGGAAGAAACAACCAAGTTGCAGGGCTGAGTCAAGGTATGTTATTTTGCCAAAGGTTTATGTATAAGATGGCCCTTCTATGTGCATGAATACAAACAACAAGTATCCCAGTGAAAGACAACTTCTTGAAATTTTCTTAGAAAGTTCTTGAATTTTCATTCCATATGAATTATCAGACCTTCTAGAAGAATCTAAGGCTGTCCCAACTCCTAAAAGCATATTTTATGTGATAAGAAGCCAACTCCTCATCCAAATCTCAAATATGGGAGCCTGATTCAGTCATGGGTAGGGTTAAAATTGAAATTACATGTCAGGGCTTGAAATTATGAAAGAGATGATTCTTGCTTGAATAAGAAATAAAATGGCAAAATTAGTTGGTTAGTCCGTCTTCCCAACACACCCAAATCCACCCCCACCCCCCTCCTCTCTAGATTTCATTGAACTAACTTCTTTCTATGGGAAACTTTAGCTTGGTGTTAGATATCCCGACCCACATATGTTTTATCAATTATTCAGCATTTGTCTACACCTTCAAAACTTAAGGAACTCGAACAAAGCCGAAGTTGCTTGAATATTGTTATTGGATGTTGAAATGTAACTATAACAATTAAGTTGGACTCTTTGAAGTACCTCAAGGTAATTTAGAAGGGGGAAGGAAACTAGAGCTCTGTTTGGTACGATGGTGGTGGTCATGCACACGGTGGTTATAAACCATCGTTCGCGAACACCCAACCTCACCTAAGGAACTTTATCCACTTTTATGTTCAAAACTAGTTTTATTTTCTTGGTGATTGTAACCGTTGTCACACCAAACATACACAATTTTATGACGGTGGCGTTTTTATCCGAACTCATCGGAGCAAAAACATCGCACCAAACAAAGCCTAGATTTTTGTATACTTTTGATTGTTTTGCTTGACTAAACCCAATGAGTTCTCGAAGTAGGATCAAGACAACACAAAACTTAGGCATGTAAGATGGTTAAAAGATCCACATGAACATGAGAATCCAATAGGCTCAACTAAGTAAGTACATTTAACAACTATAAACCTCAACATTGTGGGAGTGTTGCTATGCACAATGCTCCAGATTCTCTATGCCAACTCGATCAATCTCGACTTCAAATGACATATTTAAAGTAGTTGAATAGACAAACATTATGACATTCAGTTGAAGTCTACATGGAACTCTCCCCTGATGAGACTATAAACCGTTGTCAGCATGATCTCTACACTGCGAGGATACAATCAAGGGAATCTTATTGTCATGATACTGCCTTGAGATATAGTTATGCAACCGTGTATATTTGGACCTTTTTTTTGAATCTTCAGTCCAGAACACAAAATTTTAATCTTGAATGATTATGTGCAATTATTTTGTGATGACGCACGAGTATTCACACTTAAAAGTGAATACACATTGGAGAGCCCTTGATTAGGTTAATTATATAACATTTTGAATTTTGTGAGAATGTTCTTTTGAGGGTTGAGAGCATCTTTGGGAATGAAGCCTGGACAGCGACATCTCCGGACAAGCATCTAGGATGTCCAGGTTTGTAGGTGAATGAAAGTGCATGAACGAATGGAATTTTACATTAAAATTGGAGGAACAATTATTAATCTTAAATAATAATTTGAACTCTCAAATATTAAATATGCTTTTAGTGGTGTTCTTTTGGAACATAGTTAAGTGAGCTATGAGAGTGCAGCGCGGAGATGGGTGACATCCTAGCAAATATTTGTATGTCACCTTAGAAAAAATAGTAAAACTGTGAAGTTCAACTCTGATAGTGTCGGGTTGAATTAAAGAGGATATTAGATCCCAATCCCTTATTGAGCACTGTGTAGTTTGGGGATAAATCATGTGAAAGTTGGCGGATGTAACATTCGGAATCCGATGACAACAATTGATGAGGGCAAAGAGTGTCTTGGGGATGTGATGCTTGAACAAATGCAGCTGTTGGAAGACGGTTAAAATGACAGAATTTCAAGTGGAATGAGGTGCATATAAAAATGAGCCTGAATAATTTTTTAGATCTCCAAATGTTAGAGGCGGAGTAAGATAGATCCGGCACTTTTGCAATTTTAGAGCAAGTGGAGGAGTTTTATTAGAAACCTCATAGTTCAATGAGCTATTGGTGAGAGTAGTGTTGAGATTGATGAACTTCTTAAAAGACCTCACAGGCCACCATATGAAGAGTGTAAACCGTAAGATTTAAATCTGTATGGGGGGGGGGGGGGGCTCCGGGTTCCACTCCGGTATGAGGGGGAGGAGGAGAAGGAAAGGGGGAGAGGGAAAAAGAGAAGAGGGAAAGGAAGAAAAGAAAGGGAGGGAGAGAGGAATTAAGACAAGAGGGAAAGAGAGAGCGGGAGAGATGATGATGAAGAGTGGACTACAAATGACAAAAGATCAGAATAAATGCAATTTTTGGTCAAATAGTAGACTCAACTTTGTAACTAAGTATTAGTTTCTATACGCTTGTAAATCCGCGGTCTTTTTTTTCTTCGATCATCCATACTCGTTGTCGCTCTTCTCCTAAATATTTGGTTTCATTTTAAAAATCAAAGAATAAATACTATAAATATACTGGAAAAAATTTTAGGTGCGGGGTACGCGCCATGAGCATGATGCGTTATACCCTATAAATCACATTTTTTTAACATCTAAAGAAATGATATTTACTAATTTTTTTTTTCAAAATATTAATTTTGACATTTGTACAATCAGTTAGATACAATATTTTGATCCAAATATTTGATATAATTTAGATTATTGTTATTTTTCTATTATTGTGAGTATAAAACTATAAATATTGTAATAAAATGTAAATACTCTTCAAATGTATTAAATAATTACGGTTCAACCCAACCCCCGGTTGAACCGGTCAGAACTTGAACATTTCTTTTTACCGGTTTAACACCTCAGTTCTAAGAACCTAGATATTATCTACTAGAGAATGTAAGGCGACTTTAAGAGTGGATTGCCAAGCTGAATCTAAAATTGTTCCTGAGAAAAAATGACCTTCACCGCATTCCTGAATAGGTTTTTGTAGGGAATGCTGGGGACTACTGTAACTTGTAACTAAATATACATAAAAGATACTTATGTGTCCGTTCAATTGGATGAAATTGACGTCCTAGAATTAGGACTGAAGCTCCATTTTCATTGAAATTGGACTCCAATTTTAATTTTCTAGTCTCATTCCCATCCTACCAAACGAGTCCTAAAAGTTTTTTCCGACTCAAAACAATTTTCAATTGGCAATATTTTTGAACCGAATGCTCAGATGTTGCTACTGGTATTGGTTTCTCTTATCATGGTGAAGCTTGCTTTTGTGATAATATTTGGTTAATTTAGGAAAGAATTGGGCTTCTCATTATAATGAGTGGTAATAGTTCATGCTTTAATTGCTTTCAACAACATATCATTTTCATTCAACCTGTAGCTAATACCATCAGAGGCAAACCATGGGGAGACATTACTGGTTTTGTTATTTCTTAATACTCAACTATTGGGGATTGTTGGAGACATTTATTTCTATAACATCGTTCGGATGTGATATTTGGAAGCTGTTGGAGTTAGTATTTTACTATATGTTGAGTTTAGTCCCACACCGCCTATCGGTGTTGGGTGTCTTGTTGTAATTCCTATTTAATGCCCCTATGTGGATGAATATATTGCACCTTCCATTTCCCTTCTTCTTTCTACATGGTATCAGAGCCGGTTCTGAAACCTAATTAAATTTTTTCCGTTTCCCGCTCCCGTCCCGACCTAAATCCCGCACCCGACCCGTGCTTCCGCTTCCGCTTCCGCTCCAGCGCGCTGCTCGGGCTCCCGTCGAGCCGAATCCCGCCTGCTCCCGTCAAAGGAATGGCCTCCTGACTCCTCGACGGGAGTGGCCCCTTTTTTTCCCGACGGAGTCGTTCCCTATGCTCCTCGACGATCGTTGCTGCTTCCCGACATCGACGGCTTCTCCGGCTTCCGTCTGCGAGATCGACGATCCCGTCGGCTCCCCTCTGCATCGTCGACGCCGACGCCGACGCCTGGCGATTCCTCTCCTGATGGCATCGCTGCTGTCATGGTCTGCTCTCTCATTGATGACGACTTCGCCGTCTGCCTTCAATTCCGCCAATGACATCGACTGCCTCCGCCGCCGCTACTGTGATATGTTGTCGTCTCTGCTTCTCCCGGGAGTTTCTCCGTCTGCTTCCGACAGCTCTACTTCTCTGCGCTCCGACACCGACGCCTGCTCCTATGCTCTACTGCTACTTCTTCTCCGGCCAGCTGCTGTTGCAGCAGCTTCTTCTCCGTCTGCCGCTGCTTCTCCGGCCCGCTGCTGCTGCAGCTGCGTCTTCTCCGTCTGCGGCTGCTGCTCATCTTCTCCGGCCCCTTAGTAATTTGATGTTGTTGTTGTTTTTTTTATTTAAAAGTTGTTGTTGGGTTGTTGTATTGCGTCTCTATGATTTCTGCCTTCTTGCACGTGATCTACGTAAGGGGGAGTGTACGTCACAGCCTCCAGGCGTAGTCTATACCTTCATGCACGTATTCCACGTGAGTGACCCCTTTTTTTACCGACGGAGGAGTCGTTCCCTCTGCTCCTCCTCGACTATCGTTGCTGCTTCCCGACATCGACGTCTTCTCCGGCTTCCGTCTACGAGATCGACGATCCCGTCGGCTCCCCTCTGCATCACCGACGCCGACGCCTGGCGATTCCTCTCCTGATGGCATCGCTGCTGTCGTGGTCTGCTCTCTCATTGATGACGACTTCGCCGTCTGCCTTCAATTCCGCCAATGACATCGACTGCCTCCGCCGCCACTACTGTGATAAGTTGTCGTCTCTGCTTCTCCCGGGAGTTTCTCCGTTTGCTTCCGACAGCTCTACTTCTCTGCGCTCCGACACCGACGCCTGCTCCTATGCTCTACTGCTACTTCTTCTTCTCCGGCCAGCTGCTGTTGCAGCAGCTTCTTCTCCGTCTTTCCCGACTCCTGCCTTAGTCACACCCGGCCCCTAGGTATAACCTATGTCTTCTTGCACATGATCCACGTGAGGGGGAGTGTTTGTGATCATGGCGACTCAGTTACTTTTTTCCCGACTCCTGCCTTAGTCACACATGGCCCCTAGGTTGATTTCATATGTTGTTTTCCTTCTTCTTTCTACAGAAGCGAATCCTCCGAATGTACTGCTACGAGGGAAGTAAGACAGGTTCTTCACTTTGCATTTCCCATTGATTGATTTAGACCTTGTTTGGGGGAGCAGTTGTACTGTGGTGCCGGTGGTGAACTCGGTCATGATAAATGCAGATAGTACTTGGAGAGGTGCATGAACAATATTTTTCCAAAACAATGTTTCAGGCAAAAATTTCACCACAATCATGCATGTGCGATCAAAGCTTTGGTGGTCAAGAACGCCCAAACCCCAGAAAGTGAAATTTTGGTTTTAAAAAAACTACTATGAAAGTTTTTAGCGCGGGTAAAGTGTAACCACGGTATGCGAAGCGGAGCCTTACTATAGCAACAAGGAAAATAATTATTTTCTTAGAACTTCCTCTGATCATGCTCTCATTCTTTTTTTTAATGTGTGTCTTCAAGTCTCAAGACATGTGGCTACTTAATGAAGATTTCTTTCAGGCCATATGGTAGATTCCGGGGAATCTAGTAGATGGTAGTATGATAGACTTTGGTACAAGTACTTCAATTGAGGGGGAAAAAATAAAGAAGGGGGCCGGGTTCCGTTCTTGTAATTATGCAAATTCATAATCAAGAGAGAAGGAAAAATAAAGAAATTCATGAAGAAACTCACATCCAAATCAACATGATCAACAATGTATATCATGGAACCACCGTCATCACAAGGTCGGATCAAATAACCGCAAGGAAGGATCTCAGCTCTGATAAAATCGGTAGAAGGGGGCCGGATGAGCCACCTGTAGTAGAATTCAAAGACCTATCACAGATTTGCAAATAACAGCGGTGTTGAAACCAAAAATTCGGTCTCTGTGGAGTTCACCCTTGGGGAAGGGGTGATCGCACACCTACTTCTCTCTCGCGAGCCAAACGACTAAGAAAAAAGAACAGGGGACAGACCCAAGGGCTCGGCGTGGAGGACCCACCACACACTCGGAAGATCTTAGAGTGCTTCCCATCCCTAGCCAAATGCCGAACTAAGGATACCTCAGAAAGCGCAAGAAAGCCGGGGCACAAGTAAGCATGCCTTTTGAGGTACCCCCTTGGTCTATTTATAGATTTCTGAAAACGGCTTCCAAATAGCCAACCTCCGCTGTTTTGAACAGCTATGTGCAGCCCAGGTTGGCCTGCCAACATCGTAACTCCGCTGTTCTGAAAGGCTATAGGCAGGCCAACGAGGGCCGAATGGTAAAAATGCAACGTAGAAAACCTGGGCGAGTGGCCCTCTGATATCTCCACTCGCCAGGGGAGGCTAGTACTCGATGGTGCTGGCACTCGCCGCTTCTGCCCGGCCCTGGGCGAGTGCGAGCCCGACCTGCCCCACTCGCCTGCTACCTGTCGATCCCCTGGGGGGAGTGCGAGCCGACCTGCTCCACTCGCCCCATTAATGGGCCCATCTTTACTTACCGCCCGAGAACAAAAAGGCGTCGACCGAGCGGGCTTCACTCAACGCCAAGGAAGAAGGCGTTGAGTGTTTGAGCTTCACTCAATGCCAAGGAGAAGGGTGTTGAGTGTCTGAGACTCACTCAACGTCAAGGAAGAAGACGTTGAGTGTCTGGGCTTCACTCAACGCCAAGGAAGAAGGCGTTGAGTGTCTGGGCTTCACTCAACGCCAAAGAAAAGGGCGTTGAGTGTCTGGGCTTCACTCCACGCCAAGGAAGATGACGTTGAGTGTCTGGGCTTCACTCAACGCCAAGGAAGAAGGCGTTGAGTGTCTGAGCTTCACTCAACGCCAAGGAAAAGAGTGTTGAGTGTGCAGGTCGGCGAGTACCTGATGAGGATGGCACTCTCCAACCCCCTAAACCTCTGGGCGAGACCTGCCCCACTCGCCAACTGCCTGCCGAGAACCACGGGCGAGCGCGAGCCTGCCGCTCCATTCGCCTCCTACTTGTAGGGTTCGACTAGGTCTGATCGTGCGCGTACCAGTTTGTTCGCTTGTCGGGCGAGTGCAGACCGAGCGCTCTGACTCGCTCGCCTCCTCTGGAGGGCGCGGGCCGGGTCTTTCCCCACTCGGCGAACACGGGGTTGTACAAGCGACTTATTTTTAGATAAAAAATAATATGCATGCAATCAATGTGCTCGGTTACATGAGTGAATAAATCGATGATGAATTGAATGTAAGTATGATATAATAAACATGTGACAAACTTTGAAACACTAATATTAGCTAATGAACCAGTAAATGTCAATCATAAATAGGCAAATATGACATTTTAGGTGTTGGTTTGCATTTAATAGGCTTGTGCGGATCACATAAAATTAGCAAATTCTCAATGCAAACAACAATTTCTTGCCCATGACTTCTAAAATTCAATTCAAAAATGTCATGAAGTTTCATCAATGCAGAGTAATAATCATGCCAAACATACGTTCTATGACAGTGGTGTTTTTGTTCACTTGGCAGAGCAAAAATGCTGTGCCAAATGGAGCCTAAGAAAACTAGCTATCATAAAGACAATAAATACATCAAAAATATAATCTGATGTCTTGTTACCCTCTGAAGCAGGGATAACATGAAAACTTGAAGAAAACAATGTAAATAACGGGAGAAAAAACTAATCATACCAACCTCAAAGGGAGCAAAACTAGACTGCCCATCTAAATTTGCAATCGATAAGCCCATAAACAACCCGATCAATGGATCTATGTGCAATAAAAAATCAAGATCCCTAGCAAGTAATTGTAATAAGAAGACCTCGGCCGGTATCTCTTAACGCTAAAATCATTCTTTGTACTCCAAATTCTATAAACGCAGCAGAGTAATAGAATTAGATAGGAGATGCCGACATCACGGTCATTATCTGGCATGGTGTGTATGCATCAAATGCATTATCCACAAGCACCCCCACCTTCAATTCTCCGCCGGCGGCAAACCATGCCAATGGCTTAAACGCCATCGCTGCTGAAATCGGGGATGATTTTATTGTTCTAGTTCTTTATATCTCTTACAACAACAAAAATGAATGTTCAGCTACTATAATCAAGCTCAATTTAACTTTTGGACCAATTCTTTATTATTCATGCCCTTTCTGTCATAACTATTATAAACAAAATTAACAAAGTGATTTAAACCCACTAAATCCACAAGGCCCGTAGCATGAAATTGCTTAACAATTAAGAAAATAAATACATAATTTCAGCTGCATATAAAGAGAGATGATTACAAACACTTCTGAGATTCATACTTTATAGGAATAGAATTATTTTTCAATAAACATTTCGTTGCAATGCTTGAGATGTGGCGATGTGAAACAATGAAATCAGTAAGTCATAATCAAAACAAAATAAAGAGCAATTATTTAGGAGTTGTTTGGCGATAATCACCACCTAAGTATGCCCCATCATTTATGAGTTGTTTGGCATGCAGATTTCCGACAGCATTGATCATGCAGAACGCTCCGCGGAGGAGTTTGTTTGGCTGCGTGCGTATCAGTCAGAACACCGTTGTCGTGAAGGGTCTCTTTGGCAAAACACCGCTGCAGTGGGGTGACCATTTGGCTTCACACCCTCCTGTCACTTCCAGCAACATTCCACTTTGAAAATGCTTCTCAGAAACAAAAATAACCAAGATTAGACATATAAAACTAAAAAAACATTTTTGCATTGGAAAAATCTTGCAGGTTAATTGTGCATGTTCATTATCACAAGTTAATTGTTGTTGCATGGTGTCCGGGCGGTCTGCCCCTGCCGGCTTGGAGACTGGGCGGTCTGCCTCTAGCATCTTGGAGACCGCGCGGTCTGACGTTTTCTCTCCGGCGGTTTGCTTGGCGGTTGGTGCTGATTGGTGATCGGGCGGTCTGGCGACTTGTCTATGGTGACTTGAAGACATTGTCGGGTTGTCTTCTGCGCATTGTAGTTGCCGTGCGGTTAGTCTAACCGCGCGGCTTATGTAGCTTGTATAGATGCTTGTTCCTGTAATTATTAGTCCCACATTGCCCAAGTCCTGGAAACGCCTCAAGGGGGGTCAAAACTGCGCACGCACCCGACCGCGCGCAGAAGCGCCAGCGCCTGCGAGCTGCCCGCCATCTCGATCTAATGATCTAGATTCATACAACTGATCTGTTATACTATCACGTAGACGATTATCTCGTCTACTTCACCTGCAGTGTCAGTACATGTTTTTTGTTTGACTGTCCAAAAATTTCATTACAACATAATGGGACTGTGGATCCCTAATGTTAGCATTTTATGAGAAGAATGAGGGATTACCATAACGGCCACGCAGAGAAAAGAAGGAGAGATCCATAATGTTATCCATACCAAAACCTAGAGAAAAGGAGGGGATTACCAAGGTCGAAAAAGATCACCGTCGCGGGATAGGGAGAGACCAGAGCTGAATCACCGACAAGATATGCCCAAATGGAAGTGGCGATGCCGACGAAACCACGAGCGGTGGAGTCAGAGAAGATCGCCCTGACGGTCGTGGTCCATATCATAGAAGAAAGCGCTGCTTGGGAGAGGAGAACGCCGCTCGGGAGAGGAGAGAAGCACAACGAGGGGTTAGGGCATCAAGGAAAGACTCGCAGAGAAATGTGGCTAGACGCAGGTTTTGAGCGCGGTTGGGAAATAAAATAAAACGGCGGAAGCAAGTAGCCAGATTTTTTGAAATAAGTCGAACCAAACAACGCTTCTCTTCAAAACTCCGTTTTTCTCCAACCGCACCACAAGTTATCAGCCCAACCAAACACCACCTTATTTTTACAAAGAGCTTATTTTGGAGCCTAGCTATCCCGATAGACCAAATATTAGCCCTCAGATTTGAGAGAGCGTTGATTATGTCCTAAAGCGGTTCACAAAAAGATAATTATTGATCACCAATTCACCATACATATAGTTTCATACTAATAATTGCTATGTACAATGATTTTAATTATTATTTCAGCTCCAAAATTATTTTTTCGAGTGAGAACATTGTGCTGACCAGAGCACAATGTAGATGCAGTGGTCCTTAGCTCAAAGAGGAAGAGGTCTTCGGTAGGATTGAAATGTTTTTTATACGTTTCACCAAATCATGCAGTATATGTTTTATTGTTTGCGCGGTATTATTGAAAATTTTAACACCTAAAAATTCATTGAACAATATTATAAGATCAACAATGTTACAAACAACAAGAACTTGTTGAGTCATATAACATTGTCCAATGTGAAGGCTTCTGTTGGCATTGTTATGTCATATCACATGACAAGTCATTAGACATTGCTTGTCTGCCACCTCAGGGAACAACACTGGGAGTTCTACAAATCACTTAGTAGCCGCCGACATCGTGTCGTCCTTCCAGCATTGGTACATTGACACTAATGAACATTACACACCCATATTAAAGATGGGATACCATGCTTCCTGACAATTTATCTATCATGCAGGTCACGATTTTTTACGAGGAGGCCGGTGAAGCTTTGCAAACAAAAATTATCAACTGACTTATTAATGAAGTTCCTGATCAGCAAAAGCAAGATAACGGGCACAAATACAATGTGTTTGTGCTGAGATACATGGAGACGATGTTGTCGACCAAGACAGTTTCTTGGAAAGAAAAGAAGGATTGACAAGAGGAGATACCACGATTTCGTGCAGAAATCACAAATGACATTTTCTAATAAACATTTTCTAAGATTGAACATCGACAGAGCATGTTTGCATAGAATACATTTGGTTTCAAAACCTCGACAAGGGCATTCCACTTCGTCGGTGCTAGAATTAAAGTTTACAAACCATCTTTTACCGTCTTCATCTCCATCACATTGAGTTGTCACATATAAAATATTATTGTCATCATACCTTATTTCGTCTACTATGCTAACGCCAACAACCCCTCCATGAATGATTTCTCAAAAATAAAAACATTTTTCCGGTGCACATTGGAGACATGCTTATGTTGGACGCAATTTTTAAATTTTAAACTAACATCACCTTGTGTGCACTTAAAATCTTCATCATGTTCTGTTCTCCATCATGAAACCAATTTCTCAAAATTGATGAAACATTCTACAATGGAGCTGGTTGGCTTGGAACAACCATGCAATCATTTATTTGAGATTCGCTCTTTTGAGTTGACAAAATGCCTAGATCCAACACATCTTTGTTGTA
This sequence comes from Platanthera guangdongensis, assembly GCA_039583875.1. NCBI lineage: Eukaryota > Viridiplantae > Streptophyta > Magnoliopsida > Asparagales > Orchidaceae > Platanthera > Platanthera guangdongensis. The sequence continues at coordinate 45,165,484 of CM077147.1, forward strand.
TGTAGTACACCACTTTCTCCTAGGTGCATAGACTTCCCAACCATATGTTGTCATGTAAACTTCCTTTCAACATCATCTCATTTCAATACCTATCAAACTCGAACTCGCGGCCACACTTGCTATACAATGGTAAAATAAATCCTGAACACTTTTGTCATGGTTGAAACAATGAACTTTGGAAGGAGCTTTATGCGAGATGTGCAATGGACACAATCAATGCCGACTATTGATGAAAACCCGCTCAATAACAACCGTCATAGCCTAATCTTAATCTGTCATTGGTTGTTTACCACTAACGAACTTAAGAAATGTGTCAAAAACAAAAAAAAGAAATCAATGATTTCTTCTATAATGAAAGTGCAACCGATGCAAATATTTTGACGATAACCGTTAACAATTAATAGTTTGCATGCCAAAATATAATTTTTAATAATAATCATAGTCTATCTTGCCACACCTATCCATCCAAAAAAACTGGTCAACTGGACATCATATGAGAATATATTATCCTCTAATTGTCTTTTCTATAGCATCTTCAGCAAACTAACCAAGTCACCACATTTAATTAAAGTCTTTTTACTGCGTTGGACATAATTATAGACATCAAACTTGGTGAACCCAATATTTTCAACACATCTGACATCTTCAGAGAGAAAATTGTGCGCACGCATTGTTCTTATATCAACCTCTGTCATATTCTCTATAAGATTACCCTGCATACCTAATATCTTTCAATATGGCCTCAACAAATGATGCTCTTTCTCCATTGCAAGAGGATGATTATGCTGCTCCACGAACTTTGCAACTGTTCAGTTCTTACCTGTAAAAAGTAGCGAACATGCAAGAACAAACGGATAGACTTTTGAATAATTGAAATTTTATTATCCAAAAATGATATCATTTACAAAGGTATGACCTCCCTTATATAGAATGAAGGAGTTATGAGAGAGTATAAACAAACAATGTGGGACTAAACATGTACAGGGCAGAGCGACTAGAAATAAAGGAGACCGCACAGGCCGCACGGTTAGACAGATGGGTTAACCGCACGACAACTCCAGCAGGATAAGAACAAGCCGCAATGAGAGTTCGATAGACCGCCCGGTCTCCAAGCACCAGAGGAGACCGCCAGACCGCGCGGTCAACAAACCGCCAAACAAGACCGCAAGGCCGCCCGATCTAATACTTCAACACTCCCCCTCAAGCTGGAGCATAGATATCAATCATGCCCAGCTTGTCACAAATGTAGAAGAAGGAAGTAGAGACCGGCTTGGTGAATTTATCTGCCAATTCCTTGTCAGAGGTGACAAATGGAGTACAAATCTGTTTGTTCAAAATCTCTTCCCGAATGAAGTGACAGTCAACCTCTATATGCTTTGTTCTCTCATGGAAGACCGGATTTCTGGATATGTATATAGCGGCCTTGTTGTCACAGAACATAGGGAGAGGATAGTCATATACCTCGCCCAGGTCAAGCATGAGAGCCCGCAACCACTTTAACTCACACGTGGTTGACGCCGTACTCCGGTATTCGGCTTCTGCACTGGATCTGGAGACAACAGACTGTTTCTTGCTCTTCCAACTCACAAGATTACCTCCAACAAAGGTACAAAAACCTGATGTGGATTTACGATCGCCTTTGTCATCCGCGTAACTTGAATCTGAGAAGGCCTCAACCCTCAGATGACCATTCTTCTGAAAGAGTAACCCTTTGCCTGGTGCTGCTTTGATATACTCTAAAATCTTCAGGGCAGACTGAAGATGACACTCCCTGGGAGCTTGCATAAACTGACTGACCTTGCCTACAACATAGGCGATGTCGGGTCTAGTCACCGTGAGATAGATGAGTTTGCCTACCAAACGTCTGTACCTTGTGACATCAGATAGAAGAGGCGAGTCATCCGTCCACGTTTTGTCTTCTCCAATAGCCATGGGAAACCGAGCCGGTTTGGCACCTGTCAATCCTGCTTCTTGTAGAAGATCAAGGGCATACTTCCGTTGGGAGAGAACCAACGAGTCAAGTTTCCGAGAGATTTCTATCCCCAAAAAGTATTTCGGGGAGCCCATATCCTTCGTGACCAGGTGTTGACGGAGGTGTTTGTTTGTCAAGTCCACCCCAGCCTGGTCATCGCCAGTAAGAAGAATATCATCCACATATACTGCCAAAACCACCAGTCACGAGGCCGTTTTGCGAATGAATAAGGAGTGATTGGCCGAACTCCTTCTAAAGCCGATGGTAGCCACAATGCCACTGAATTTGTCGAACCACGCCCGAGGGCTCTGCTTTAGGCCATAAATGGTCTTTTTCAAATGACATACACGTGTCTCCCCCGGAGCAACATACCCAAGAGGTTGCTCCATATAGACGTCCTCCTGAAGATCGCCATAGAGAAAGACATTCTTCACATCAAGTTGGGAAATAGCCCAATCCCGATTAACAGCCACAGAGAGAAGAACCCGGATGGTGCTGAGGCGAGCAACCGGAGAGAAGGTATCAAAGTAATCAATGCCGTAAGTCTGAGTGAAGCCCTTGGCCACCAGCCGGGCCTTGTAGCGATCCACAGTGCCGTCGGGGCGAAATTTCACAACGAAGACCCAGCGACAGCCAACCACATCAGTGCCCACAGGAGGAGGAACAAGGGTCCAGGTACCCCTTTCAGTAAGAGTAGCCATCTCCTCATCCATGACAGACTTCCAATGAGGGAGATCAAGAGCCTCCTGGTAGGTGCGGGGAGTAGAAGTAGCGGAGATACCCAAGGCAAAACACCTGCGAGAAGGAGAAAGCCGATCATAGGAAACAACTACCGCAAGCGGGTGTTGAGTACACGCCCGCACCGCTTTGCGAAGAGCAATGGGAAGATCCAGGTCGACGGGCGCGTCAGCGACCGGAGCGTCCGTGGCGGAGAAGGCTGGCCCGGGACTAAAGAGAGACGGCTGCGGAGAGGAGGGTGGAGGGGTGGGTGGGGAGACGGACTGGGAAGGAGACGGTGGAGGAGGAGACAGAGGTGGGAAGACGTCGAGAGGCGTGGAGGGAACGGAGAGATCAGAAGGAAGAGAAGAGGTAGGAGAGAAATAGGAAGCATTCTCGAAAAAAAGTCACATCCGCGGAGACAAACTGCTTGCGGAGAAGGGGGTCAAAACAGCAATAGCCTTTTTTGAGTGGTAGAGTACCCTAAAAAGACACACTTGGTGGAACGGGGGGAAAGCTTGTCGCGGGTAGCGGAGGGAGCGTGAACAAAGACCGTACAGCCAAAGACACGGAGAGGGAGAGGAAAAGGTTCCTTGTGGGGGTAGAGAATGGAGAAGAGGGTCTGGCCGTGGAGAACTGTGGAGGGAAGACGATTGATGAGATAGCAGGCGAGGAGCACAGCGTAGCCCCAGTAGGAGCGAGGGACGTGCATCTGCGTCATGAGAGTACGAGCAACATCAAGCATGTGACGGTTTTTACGCTCCGCCACCCCATTCTGCTGGGAGGTGTAAACACAAGTCGTTTGATGAAGCAGGCCATGTTGGTGAAAGAAAGAGGAGAACTCATGATTAAGATATTCCTTGGCATTATCAGAACGTAAAACTTTAATAGAAATTGCAAATTGAGTCTGAATCATAAAATAAAAGGATTGCCAAACAAAAAAGAGTTCAGAGCGATCTTTTAATAGATACACCCAGGTACATTGTGAAAAATCATCTATAAAAGTGACAAAATATGAACTACCCCGACCAACAATGAGGGTAGGAGCCGGACCCCAGACATCAGAATGAATAAAATCAAACGGGCGAGAGGAGCCACGGCCTTACTTCGGTGGGAAGGAAGAGCGATGATGTTTGCCAAGCTGACACGCATCACAGTTGAGCGGAGAACTGGTAGGGGGTAAGTGGGGCAGAAGCTGGCGAAGAATCCGAGGAGGAGGATGGCCAGGACGAAGATGCCACTGAAGGAGATCTGTAGAAGAGGAGGAGACGGACAGAGCGAAAACATCGTCGAGGAAGTAGAGGCCGCCGCTCTCAGTCCCAGTAGCAATCGTCCGCTGGGTTCTCGGGTCCTGAAAAGAACAAGTAGTTGGAGTGAATAAGACGGAGCACTGAAGTTGCCGACATAAAGTAGTAACAGATAATAAATTGCATGAGAACTTCGGGACATAGAGGGTGTCCTCCAAGCAAAGCGATGGGGTGAGTTGAACCATGCCCGTCCCATGAACCGGGGACGGAGAACCATCCGCCACACGAACCTGGGGTAAGCGGTCATGTGTCTCAAGACGGGAGAAGCAATGAGGGTTGCCAGTCATATGATTTGTAGCACCGGAGTCAATCAGCCATTTACCTTGGGTAACGACGTGGGCACTACCTGACGTCGTGGCCACAGAGGAAGACGACCGAGAAGAGGCGGAGGCCGAAGAAGGAGCATCACCGGAAGGGCGAAGATGAGGATGTTTTTGCCAGCAGCGGTCAACAGAATGGCCGGTACGACCACAGTGAGAGCAGAGGAACCAGGATGAACCCCGTCCGCCGGAGTGGCCGCGGCCACTAGGTCCCCCCCTCTGAGCTTGGTGAGCAAAGGAGTCCTGGGAAGGGGGGGAGGCCAACAGAGGCCGCTGGAGCAGCGAAGTAACAGCGGCAATGCGAGCTGCGGTGGCATCCAAAGTGGGAGATTCCGCCTCACCTAGGATCTGCTGGCGGATCAGATCATAGGAATCGGGAAGACGGAGAAGATAACAAACAACCAGGAGTTCCTGGAAGTGTTTGTGCTGTTCGGCCAAGTCCGCGGAGAAGGGGCGATTCTGGAGGATTTCAGCACCAAGAGCCTGAACCTGCTGATAAGCCGCAGTAGGAGACATGGAAGGGCGGGCGAAGAGATCCGCATAGAGAGTATAAATGCGGGACGTCTGCCCCCCCTTCGAATAGAGAGCAGCGAGGTGAAGCCAGGCGGCCTTGACCTTCTCATCATGGCGAATGACAGAAAGACACTCATCAGAAAGGCTGTTGGCCAGCCAGGTGCGGACAAGAGCATCACTCGCATCCCAGTCATCAAACTCAAGAGAGTTACGAGGAGGAGGGTCATCGGTGAGGTGATGACGCTTGCGCTGAGAGCGAAGGAGAAAAGTGAAAGAAACACTCCAATCGGGATAGTTGGAGCCAACAAGCTTAGAAAGGGTGCCAAGGTTGCCCGAAGGAGGAGGTGGAGAAGGAGCTGCAGGAGTAGTGGAGATAACGGGGGTGGTGAGACCGGAAGTAGTCATAGAACACAACAAGAAACCGCAGCGGATAAAAAAGGAAGAAGCCGCGCGAACACAAGCGGCTAGAAAGCAGTCAAAGACACAGAGGGGAAGAGGTCGCGCAGACTGAAAAGGCCGAGCGAACAGAAGAGAAGAGGAAGCAAGAAGCAGCGACAACAACAAGTCGCAAGCCGGACGAACAGAAACATGCCGCAACGACTAGAAAGTCGGAGAGGCAAGAAGGAACCAGGAGCGCGGCGACAACGAAACAGGTCGCGGCGACAACGAAACAGGTCGCGGCGACAACGAAACAGGTCGCGGCGACAACGAAACAGGTCGCGGCGACGAATAGCAGCAGCAGAAGAGAACCAAGGAGAAGCAAGCCGCGCGAACAGGGCAGCGGACAGAAACAAGCCGCGCGAACAGGGCAGCGGACAGAAGAGAAGGCAAGCCGCGAAGACAGGTCGCGAAAAGCGGAAAACAAGCCGCGAGAATCAGAGAGCGCACACAATCAGGAGGAAAAGACCGTGTGCTCTGATACCATGTAAAAAGTAGCGAACATGCAAGAACAAATGACTAGAGTTTTGAATAATTGAAATTTTATTATGCAAAAAAGATATCATTTACAAAGGTATGACCTCCCTTATATAGAATGAAGGAGATATGAGAGAGTATAAACAAACAATGTGGGACTAAACATGTACAAGACAGAGCGGCTAGAAATAAAGGAGACCGCACAGGCCGCGCGGTTAGACAGATGAGTTAACCGCACGACAACTCCAGCAGGATAAGAACAAGCCGCAATGAGAGTCCGATAGACCGCCCGGTCTCCAAGCACCAGAGGAGACCGCCAGACCGCGCGGTCAACAAACCGGCAGACAAGACCGCAAGGCCGCCCGGTCTAATACTTCAACATTACCATTTGTATCAGCTCTAAAATGAATGCATGCAAGACAACCAGTTCGATAATCTAATTTGTGATATTTAATTGGTGACAGTTTTGCGTGCCTCTTTCCAGCTTTGGAGCAGCTATATTCACGCGCTTTGATAATTCTTGTTCATATCCAATAAAAAATGTGTTGTTTACGAACACTAAATTCTATTTTGTGAGTGTACTCACAATACATAGCATAAGCCCCTTCCTCTGAATGAACAAATGGGAAAGTAGGATGTTCTTTAACGATCTGCGAGAAAATAAACACATTAAATCACTATAACATTATACATGTACAAATTCAGTTGCTCTTCAATAATACAGTTGAAGTTCAATATTAATGTACATTTGTATTTTCCCTATAAAATAATTTTGACACAACCATAAAAAATCACCAAGCCTTTTAGAAAAAAAAGCTAAATTCAACCATACAAGTGGGGATAATCTAGAAGGTCAGAAACACTACAACATTGAAATAATGCAAGGTTAGGAAGCTTTACTTCATTGATTTTCTCAAGATTATCACTGCCTTTGTCCATTTCACAGCTGCTAATCTTCATTTCAGTACTCCCCTTCTCCAAAGATCCTTTCTCCAACATCTTGTTGAGGTCAAGAAAGCTGTTTGCCGAGTGGGCGTAAGCCCTAGCACCATGGGGGTAATTACTAAACAATTAAAACAAATAATTTATGTTTCTAATGATGACTATACAACTAAAGATGAGTATGCAACTAATTACAAAGCAAATAAAATCTATGCTTGAGTCGTTGTTCACAGTTCACAACCTTCAATCTGTTCACAGTTTCAGGATGTTCTTCTCATGTTAAGTACAATCAAATACTGGTTCCATACTTTCAGAAAAGGCTGTCGGTTCAGAAAATTTAAGGAAGAAGGCTATCGGTTTGCAAACTCCAAGGAGAAATCGACATACCAAATCAGTCATAGTGGGAATGTCTCCAAGAAGGCAGTCCAAGGTAACATCTTTCTTAAGATGAATTTATATTACCCATTCTTCCCTTTCTCATAGATTGTGGAAGATTGATTCCTCAGAAATTTATTGTTTTTAAATTACATATAAGTCATTTTTTAATGAATAAAAGGAGAAAGAGGGAGTTATATAGTAATGTATATGGTGAATCCATGCTTGGATAAAAAAAAAACTCTTTTCTTGACTTTAATTACTCTCTTCTCTATTTTTTTAAGTTCTCAATTTTTTGAATCCATAGGAAAAACAAAATTACCCTGAGGGCTGATTTCTCCTTCAAGTTACAACATGGAACAAAAAGAACACCAAACATTTAAGTGCAATATGAGAGTGACAAAAGCTTAAAACCCAAATTAAGGATAATCCATAAGTTTATTGGCCAATCTGAAATGATTCCACTCCTTCTGAATGCCGTCATCTCCGCCAAATGTCGCCGCTCCCGCCGATTGTCACCCCCCGCCCCCACCCCCTGCCGAATGTCACCCCCCTACCGAATGTAGCCCCCTCCTCCCCACCGAATGTTGTCGCCTTTGCAGAATGTCTCTGTTCCAGCTGATTGTCCACCCCCCCCCCCCCCCCCCCCCTACACACACACACGCTGAATGTCGCCGCCCCTGCTGAAGTTGACACCCTCTACATGGGGTACCCCGTGCATGACTGTGTGATTTATATAATCCAACCAAATTTGCTCACCTTCATTATTAATTGTCGCCGGAAACATAGCACATTGAACACTTCCTGACTCTCTCTGCAGAGGAAGTCTGCAATCTTCCTCCACCACTAACATTCTTGGAGACATTCCCACTATCGGTAATATTGTTCACAATTTCTTAGCCGGGCCGCAGCTATCACCTAATCAACTAATGAAATATTTGTAGAAAGTAGTGTATGTTTTGTCTTGTTAGAAAAGCCCATGTAAAGAGCCCATTATTATTTTTCCCTCTTCTCTCTTCTTTAGTCCCACATCATGTATAGGATTGTTCTCTCTTTCTCCCTCCTATATATTTGTATTCTCTTTGTATTTACATATACAAACAATACATACAAGTTTTTGTGCTCTCTCAACATGGTATAGAGGGAGGTTCCGGTCTGTCCGGTTAGATTTTATTAACCGCATGTGATCGCGGACACTGCGGCATTCTCGCGTCCTATTCGCTCTCTCCGCGGCCTGTTCGAACTTTCTCGCGGTCTGCCGGTTCCTTTATCCGCTCCTACTCGCTTTCTGTCCGCGATCTCCGCGACTTGTTCGCTCTCCGCCTTCCTTCCGTGGCTCCAGGCTCCTCCATCATTCCCTCTCCTTTTATAACTTTTATCATTTGACCCATGGGCCCCTCCTTCGGTGCTACTCGCCCGGTCTCTCTGCCTATCCGCTCGAGTTCTCTAACTCGCAGATTCTTCTTCTGACTGCTCGAGTTCTCCAACTTGCGGCTTCTTCCTCTTTGTTACAGTATGGAGACCGGGCGGTCTGGCGGTCTGACTCTGGCGGATTGGAAACTGAGCGGTCTGGCGGTTTCTCTCCATCGGTTTGGTAGCCGGACTGTTGCTGTTTGGTGTCCGGGCGATCTGCCGGTTTGTCTCAGGCGACTTGGAGACCGGGCGGCCTGGCGCTCTCCTATGGCGGCTTGTTCTCTCCTTCTGGTGGTTACCGGGCGGTTAGCCTATTCGTTTAACCGCGCGGGCTGTTCGGCTTGTTTTCTCGTTAAACCGCTTATACCTGTAATTATTTAGTCCCACATTGCTTAATTGTAATCTCTTTCATCTCCTCCATTTCATAAAAGGGAGGTCATACCTTTGTAATACTCACCTTTTTGGATAATAAAAATTTATGTTATTCCAATTTCCGGTTTCTTCTTGTCTGTTCGCACATGGTATCAGAGAACTCGATCTTTTCGGCCTGATTCGATGCCTTCTTCTGCCCGCGCGGTTTGTCCTTCTTGTACTCTGTTCGCGCGGCTTCTCTTCTGTTCTTTGTCGCTGCCCTTTGTGTGCGCGACCTCTCTTCTCACTCCGTCTTTCTATCCGCGACCTGTTTTCGCGGTTTCTCCGCCTCTTTTCTCCCCGCGAACTCCTTCCAGTTCGCGCGGTCTTCTCTATCTCCTGTTCGCGCGACCTTCTTTTTAGCCGCACGACTTCTTTCCCTCTACTTTGTTCTGCTTCTTGGTCGTGACCTTCCTTGCCGCTGGTGTGTTGACACCGTGACCGTTGCAGACCCTCGTCTTTTGTCCGCCGCGGCCTTCCTAGTCGCACGACCTGCTTGCTGGTTGCGCCGTCTCCCCTGCTTGCTGTTTGCACGACCTGTCTCTTCTCACGCGGCTTCTTGTTTCTTCTCTTTCGTGGCTCTTTCCGGTACCTCAACCACCACCACTTCTCCCGTGGCCAATCCGCCTCCTCCTACTCCTTCCGGGAATCTTGGCACCGTCTCCAAACTTATTGGCTCCAACTACCCGGATTAGAGTGTCTCCTTCACCTTTCTTCTCCGCTCACAATGTAAAAGCCACCATCTCACTGATGACCCCCCTCCTCCCGCTTCCGCTGAGTTTGACGACTGGGATACTAGCGACGCGCTTGTGCGCACATGACTAGCTAACAGCCTTTCAGATGAATGTCTTCCCGTCATCCGTCATGATGAGACGGTCAAGATGGCTTGGCTTCATCTTGCTGCTCTGTACTCGAAGGGGGCTCAGACACCCGCATCTATACTTTGTATGCGGAACTCTTTGCCCGTCCAAGTTCAAGCTCTCGGGGCTAAGATTCTTCAGAATCGCCCCTTCTCTGCGGATTTGGCCGAGCAGCACAAACATTTCCCGGAAGTTCTGGTTGTGTGCTATCTTCTGCGACTTCCAGAGTCTTATGACATGATCCGCCAGCAAATATTGGGCGCGACGAACTCTCCCACCTTAGATGCCACCATTGCACGCATTGTCGCTGTTACCTCTCTACTTCAGCGACCTCTTCTGTCCTCTCCTTCTCCACCAGACAACTATGCTCACCAAACTCAACGGAGTGGCTCTGGTTACCGCAACCATCAGTTCGGCGGGCGTGGCCCTTCCCGCTTCCTCTGCTCTCACTGTGGTCGCGTCGGGCATACCGTGGATCGCTGTTGGATGAAACATCCACATCTTCGCCCCTCTGGTGACTCTTCCACCTCCTCCTCAAAGTCGTCCGCCTCGGTGGTCACGTCATCAGGTAGTACCCACGTGGTTACTCAAGGTAAATGACTGATAGACTCTGGTGCGACTAATCACATGACGGGCAATCCTCAGTGCTTTTCTCTCCTAGAAACACATAATCGGTTGCCCCCGGTCCTCGTTGCATACGGCTCCCTCCCCGATCCATGGGACGAGAGTGGTTCATGTCACTCCGTCTCTTTGCTTGACGGACACTCTCTATGTGCCCAAGTTTCCGTGCAATTTATTGTCGGTTACCTCTTTATGCAAGCAACTTCAGTGCTCCGTCACATTCACTCCAACTTGTTCTTTTCAGGATCCGAGCTCCCAACGGACGATTGCTACTGGGACTGAGAGCGGCGGCCTCTACTTCCTCGACAACGTTTCCGCTCTGTCCGCCTTCTCCTCCCCCTCTACAAATCTTCTACAGTGGCATCTCCGCCTTGGTCATCCTCCTCCACGACTTCTTCGTCAACTTCTGCCCCACCTCCCTCCGCACAGTTCTCCTCTCAACTGCGATGCCTGTCAGCTTGGCAAGCATCACCGTTCCTCCTTCCCGTCGAAGCAAGGTCGTGGCTCTACCCGTCCGTTTGATCTCATTCACTCTGATGTCTGGGGTCCTGCTTCTACCCTCACCGTTGGTCGGAGTAGTTCTTATTTTGTTACCTTTATTGATGACTTCTCTAGATGTACGCGAGTATATCTCTTACGGGATCACTTTGAATTATTTAATGTATGAATATCTTTTTATCATTTAATTCAAAATCAGTTTGGTGTTTCAATTAAAATCCTCCGCTCTGATAATGCTAAGGAGTATATTAGCCAAGTTTTTTCATCTTTCTGTATACAACATGAGATTATTCATCAAACTAGTTGTGTCTATACCTCACAACAAAATGGAGTAGCTGAACACAAAAAACGTCACCTCCTTGATGTCGCTCGCACATTGATGACGCAGATGCATGTCCCTCGCTCCTATTGGGGCTATGCAGTTTTTATTTTCTGCTATTTCATCAATCGCATTCCCTCCACGGTTCTCCACGGTAAAACCCTATTCTCCGTTCTCTATCCGGACAAGGATCCTTTTCCTCTCCCTCTACGTATCTTTGGGTGCACAGCTTTTGTGCATGCTCCCTCCGCCACCCGTGACAAACTCTCCCCTCGCTCCACCAAATGTGTCTTTCTAGGGTACTCTACCACTTAAAAAGATTATTGTTGTTTTGACTCCATTCTTCGAAAGCAGTTCGTCTCCGCCGACGTTATCTTCTTCGAGAATGCTCCCTATTTCTGCAACGCCTCCTCTCTCGTCACCATCGAGAATGCTCCCGCGGCTTCTGATTCTCATACTATTCCCTCCAACCCATCGACCCCTACCGAGGTTTTTCCACCACCATCTTCATCGTCTCCTCCTCTCTCTTCACCTCCGCTATCTTCCTCTTCTCCGCCGTCGTCACTCTCTACTCCGGGGCCAGCCCTCTTCGTCACGGATGCTCCGGATGCTGAGGAACCCGCTGACCTGGATCTTCCCATTGCTCTTCGCAAAGGGGTTCGAGCGTGTACCCAACACTCGCTTGCTGTTGTTGTTTCCTATGATCGTCTTACGCCTTCTCGTAGAGCTTTTGCACTGGCTATCTCTGTCACTATCGCCCCCCATTCCTACCAGGAGGCCCTTACTGTTCCTCATTAGAAGGCTTCCATGGATGAGGAGATTACTACTCTCACTGAACGGGGTACGTGGACTCTTGTTCCTCCTCCCTTCGACACATATGTTGTTGGCTGTCGCTGGGTCTTTGTGGTGAAATTCAGTCCGGACGGCAGTGTGGATCGTTACAAAGCCCGCCTTGTTGCCAAAGGCTTTACCCAGACTTATGGTGTTGACTATTTTGACACCTTCTCTGCAGTTGCTTGTCTCAGTACCATCAGGGTCCTCTCTGTGACTGTCAACAGGGATTGACCCATTTCCCAACTGGATGTCAAGAATGCTTTTCTATATGAGGATCTTCAGGAGGATGTCTACATAGAGCAACCTCTAGGGTATGTTACTCCGGGGCAGACACATGTATGCCGGCTAAAGAAGGCTATCTATGGCCTAAAGCAAAGCCCTCGGGCATGGTTTGACAAGTTTAGCAGGATTGTGGCGGCAGTAAGTTTTACAAGAAGTTCTGCCGATCACTCTTTATTCATTCGCAAAACCTCTCTGGGTCTGGTGGTTCTTGCGGTATATGTGGATGATATTCTTCTCACTAGAGATGACCAAAATGAGATAACCTTGACAAAAGAGCATCTTCGGCAACACCTGGTCACAAAGGATATGAGCCCGATTCCTTAGTCCTCTCCCAATGCAAGTATGCTCTTGATTTGCTAAAAGAGGCAGGGTTGACTGGGGCTAACCCCGCCCGATGCCCCATGACGATTGGAGAAGATAAAACTTGGACATATGACACTCCTCCTCTTTCAGATGTTACGAGGTACAGACGACTGGTTGGTAAGCTCATATATCTCACGGTGACCAGACCCGACATCTCTTATGTTGTAGGCATGGTTAGCCAATTCATGCAAGCTCCTAGGGAGTGTCATCTACAGTCTGCCCTGAGGAGTATGTTAAATCAGCGTCTGAGAAAGGACTACTGTTTCAGAAGAATGATCACTTGAGTGTTGAAGCGTACTCAGATTCGAGCTATGCTGATGACAAAGGAGACTGCAAGTCAATATCGGGCTTTTGCACATTTGTGGGGGTAAACCTTGTGAGCTGGAAGAACAAGAAACAGTCGGTCGTCTCCAGGTCTAGTGCAGAAGCAGAATATCAAAGTATGGTGTCAACCACATGTGAGTTGAAGTGGCTACATCTCCAAAAATCCGATCTTCCATGAGAGAACAAAACACATTGAAGTTGACTGTCACTTTATTCGGAAAGAGATTTTGAAGGAACAAATTTGTACTCCGTTCGTCACCTCCGATAAAGAGTTGACTGATATTTTAACCAAGCCGATGTCCGCCTCCTTTTTCCACATTTGCGACTAGCTGAGCATGATTGATATATATGCTCCAGCTTGAGGGGGAGTGTTGCAGTATGGAGACCGGGCGGTCTGGCGGTCTGACTTTGGCGGATTGGAAACCGAGCGGTCTGGCGGTTTCTCTCCATCGGTTTGCTAGCCAAACTGTTGTTGTTTGGTGTCCGGGCGATCTGACGGTTTGTCTTAGGCGACTTGGAGACCAGGCGGCCTGGCGCTCTCCTATGACAGCTTGTTCTCTCCTTCTGGTGGTTGCCGGGCGGTTAGCTTATTCGTCTAACCGCGCGGCCTGTTCGGCTTGTTTTCTCGTTTAACCGCTTATACCTGTAATTATTTAGTCCCACATTGCTTTTTTGTAATCTCTTTCATCTCCTCTATTATATAAAAGGGAGGTCATACCTTTGTAATACTCACCTTTTTGGATAATAAAAATTTCTGTTATTTCAATTTCGGGTTTCTTCTTGTCTGTTTGCACACTCTTGCCGCTCGAGGTCTCCTACTCGCGGCCTCCTCCTCTTGCCTGCTCGAGTTCTCCAAACTCGCGGCCTCTTCCTCTTGCCGCTCGAGTTTTACTACTCGCGGCCTCCTCCTCCCGCCCGCTCGAGTTCTACTCGCGGCTTCCCCTTCTTGTCCGCTCAAGTTTTACTTGCGGCCTCCTTCTTTTGCTCTAACCGCTGGTGTGCTCACTGAGACAGTGCGATCTATCTTCTTTCCGCATTTTGGTCGCATCCCGTCTGGCCGCTGGTGTCCGCATTGTGACCGTGCGGTTTGTTTTTCCCGCATTTTGGTCGCGGTTTTCTCTCTAGAGCTTCCCCTCTTCTCGCGGCCTTCTCCTTGGGAGCTGCAGCCTAGTCGTCCACTGGCTCCCGGACTGTCAGCCGAGCGGTCTCGAGTTCTACTCGCAGCGGTCTTCGTACATCCGCAACAGTCTCTTCTCTAGTCGTTGCGACTTGCCTTCTGCTTCTATAGGCTCTTCTGTTGACTCCACCGGCCCGACGGCTAGTCCGCCTGCAGACCGCCCGACTTGTCCAGCTGAAATACGCGATAAGCTGCGGATTACTACCGTTTTTCTCTCTGGGAAGAAGAACTTTATCCCTTGGGTGTATTCTGTTCGACGGGTTCTTCAGGTCAAGGGCCTTTTGCCTCACCTCACTCAGGAACCTCCTCCTCCTACCGACGACTGGCTCCATAATGATGGTCGCGTTCAGACTTGGCTTCTCAATTCCTTGGATGGTGAATCTTATCAGATGACCATGTATCACGAAACGGCCAAAGCGATGTGTGTTGAGCTGCATTCCTTATACTGAGGCCGAGACAACCTTCAACATCTCTACGACATACTCACTGATCTTCTCGCTCTCGACACTGGGGTGGCTTCGGACATGACCTCCTTTGTCGATCGAGCCAAGACCCTTGCTGAGGCCTGAATCCAGCATCAGCCGTCTACCAATGATCATGCTGTTCAACGCGCTCAGAAGGAGGCCGTCTGCATTGCCATCATGATGGCTCGTGTTCCGCATCACCTTCAGAGTATTCAAACTCAAGTTCTGGCTTCTCCCACAACACCGTCTTTCTCTGATGTTTGCTCCATGCTCCTCCATGTGTCACCTCCTCCGGATACTTCTGCGTCTTCTTCCTCAGCCCTTCTTCAGCAGTCCCTCCCCTACTTACCCCACCTACCTCCGCTCGTAGAGGACGTTCGAGATCTCGGGGCCGTGGGTGCGGTGGCCGGGGTCGGCCGAAGTGTTCCTATCGCGGGAAGGACGACCACCTTGAGGAGACCTGCTACCGGAAGATTGGTTATCCTTCTCGTCCGATGGCTTCTGTTGCTGCTGACGCCTCCTCTGCCGCCCTTCCTGAGCTTGAGGTCGTTCGTCTCCAGCTCCAACAACTCCATAGGCCGCTCAACCCGCCCTCTGCCTCCATTGCCTCTGTCTCCAACACAGGTACTGCTTGTTTATCCACCAGTCCGTGCTGGATCGTGGACTCAGGTGTCACTCATCACATTACTTCGTGACGGCCATCCCAGTACTCGGATTCTCCTCATCCGAAGTGTATCACTGAGGCTAATGGGGCGACGGTTCCCGTCTCCGGCTCGGCGGACCTCTCTCTCAACCCGTCGATCTCCCTTCGCTCGGCTCTTCATGTTCCGAGCTCCCCGTTCAATTTACTTTTTGTTGGTCGCCTTACTAATGATCTTGATTGCTCTGTCATATTCACATCTTCTTTTGTCATACAGGATCGGCGGGCGCGAGCTGCCATTGGTAAAGACACACTGCGGAATGGGCTCTACCTTCTCGATGACTCTCCTACCATCCTTTCCTCTGTCTCTTCCAGCGAGTGACATCGACGTCTTGGGCATGCCCCTCTGCCGGTCCTCCAGCGGGCTCTTCCTGATGTCTCTCTTCATCCCTTTCAGTATGAGTCCTATATCTTCGGCAAGCAGCCACGTTCTTCTTTTCCTGCCCATTGTACCCGGAGAGCTGCTCCTTTTGATTTAGTTCATTCCGATGTATGGGGTCCTTTTAAGATTACTAGTATTTCTGGGTTTCGTTACTTTATCACATTTATTGATGATTACTCTCGCACAACGTGACTTTACTTACTTCGTGATCACTCCGAGCATCCCCGTGTTTTTTGGGTCTTTGTCCTTGAAACCCGTACACAATTCCACACCACCCTAAAAACATTGCACACCGATAATGCTCGCGAATATACCGGTCACGGCTTTACAGATTTGTGCTCTAAATTCGGGATTATTCATCAAACATCTTGTGCCAACACAGCGCAGCAAAACGACATTGCCGAACGGAAGAACCACCACTTGCTCGATGTGGCACGCTCCCTCATGCTTCAAATGCATGTTCCCAAACTTTACTGGAACTTTGCGGTCTCCACTGTCTGCTTCCTCATCAACCGTTTCCCTTCCTCCGTCCTCCACTATGCTACTCCGTTCAGCCTACTGTTTCCCTCTACTCCGGCCTTTCCTCTCCCGCCTCGTATCTTTGGCAGCACCTGCAACGTCTACCGCCTTGATCCGTACTCGGACAAGTTGGATCCCCGGGCGGCTAAACACATCTTCGTCGGATATTCGCGCACCCAGAAGGGCTATGTATGTTATTCTCCAGCTACCCGAAAGATCTCTGTCTCTGCTGATGTTACCTTCCGGGAGGATCAACCGTTTTCCCCTGCTCCTATACCCACTCATCTACCACCG
The DNA here is from genome assembly GCA_039583875.1 of Platanthera guangdongensis. Taxonomy (NCBI): domain Eukaryota; kingdom Viridiplantae; phylum Streptophyta; class Magnoliopsida; order Asparagales; family Orchidaceae; genus Platanthera; species Platanthera guangdongensis. The sequence continues at coordinate 45,182,006 of CM077147.1, forward strand.
GCTCCTCTCCCGCCATCCATCCCACGCCCTGTTATCACCGCTACTGCATCAATTTCACCGGTTCCACCTGCACCGGCTCTTGCTGCCTCTAAACCACCCGTTATCCGTGTCTACAGTCGTCGCCCTCCCAGTTCCGTTGCCCCTCTGCAGTCGGCCTCAACCACGGCTACTCTGCGCCCTGCTGATCAGGTACCGCCCTCCACAGCTCATCCACTCGCAAACTGTGACTCCCTCCATCGCCTCTCTCCCCACATTCACACATTTGCTACTTCTCTTTCCTCGGTCTCTGTTCCTAACTCTGTGCAGGATGCTCTCCAACATCCTGGCTGGCGGGCCGCCATGGAGGAGGAAATGGCTGCTCTCTGGGCTAACCAGACATGGACTCTAGTACCCCTTCCTCAGGGTCAGAAACCGGTTGGGTGTAAGTGAGTCTTTGTCCTCAAACATGCTGTTGATGGGACGATTGACCGTCTGAAGTCTCGTCTAGTGGCTCGTGGCTTCACCCAACAACAGGGGCTCGATTATGACGAAACTCTCTCCGGTGGCCAAGCTCAACACCGTTCGTGTCCTCATCTCCGTGGCTATCCATCGCCAGTGACCCTTACTCCAACTGGATATCAAGAATGTCTTTCTGCATGGTGATCTCCAGGGAACGGTATATATGCAGCAACCACCCGGGTTTGAGACCACGAGGGAGTCTCAGGTCTGTCGTCTTTTGAAGGCTCTGTATGGTCTCAAACAATCCTCACGGGCATGGTTTGACAAGTTCAGTAAAGCCCTTCGGGATATTGGTTTTACTCGGAGCTCGGCCGTTTTCTCGCTGTTTACTCGTCACCGAACAACAGGAACGATTCTTCTGTTAGTGTACGTTGACGATATCATCATTACAGGAGATGACTCACAAGGGATACATGCAGTCAAACTACATCGGAGTTCCGTCTTTCAGACAAAAGATCTGGGGCCCTTACGGTACTTCTTGGGTGTTGAGGTTGCCAGACGGCCAGATGGGCTTGTCCTCTCTCAACGGAAGTACTGCCTCGACCTCCTTCATGATGCAGGCTATTCAAGCTGTAAGCCGAGTACACCCCAATGGATGTAAATCACAAGTTGTGCGCCCAGACATTTGACTTGGATCTCCTAGTCCAGAATCCAGAATATTATCGTCGCCTCGTTGGAAAATTGATCTACGTCACGGTAACCAGACCAGATATTTCCTTCGATGTCGGTATTGTCAGTCGGTATATGCACTCCCCTCGAAGATCTCATCTTCGGATTGTTGAACGCATTCTCAGATACCTTAAAACAGCTCATGGTCAAGGACTAGTTTACAAAACCTCTTCTTCAGCTCCAACATTGGTGACATATTCTGATGTTGATTATGCTGGTTTTCTTGATGACCGACGATCAACCAGTGGTTTTTACACTTATTTTGGAGGACATTTGATTACCTGGCGAAGCAAGAAACAAGCGGTCGTTGCTCGATCATTAGCTGAGGCAGAATACCGGGCAATGACATCAGTAGTGTCAGAACTGACGTGGCTTGAAAGTCTTCTTACCGATCTGGGTGTAAAGCTACCTTCACCAGCTCTCCTCCTCTGTACAACTAAGCTGCCATACATATAGCCAAGAACCCGGTCTTCCACGAAAGAACGAAGCATATTGAAGACGACTGTCACTTCATCCGGGAAAAAGTTCAAATGAAGAAGCTCGACCTAAAGCATGTTCCAGGGACTGAACAAGTTGCGGATGTCCTCACAAAAACTCTATCTAGTACCCTCTTCTATCAGTGCTTGTCCAAGCTTGGCGCATACGATTTGTACGCTCCAGCTTGCGGGGGAGTGTTAGAAAAGCCCATGTAAAGAGCCCATTATTGGGCCCATTATTGTTTTTCGCTCTTCTCTCTTCTTTAGTCCCAGATCATGTATAAGATTGTCCTTATATTAATTAATATAATATGAGGACCAGTAAAGCAAGATAAAAATGCTATAAATAAAGAAATTAGAAAATCTAGCCAAGACAAGCGATCACTCTCCTATAGAAGTTGTACTACTCGTTAGCATTATTTTTCAACTGATGGGACTTCTCTAAGGTACGATATCCGACTATATCCTGAAAATTCCGATGTGCGTGGGCACCAATTAAGTACGGAACACACAAACTTTCACTCGATGAAACAAACACCAAAGAAAGTAAAATTGCAAGAAAATAATACAGAAAATTTTAAGCTTATTTATTTTTCAAAAAATACCTCCTATGCAAGGGTTCTTGAAAATTTTGAAGTAATTAATCTTGTAATCATTAAAACAGTAAATTAATCGTATAAAAACTGATTTTTTTAAAGTTAAAATATTCATTGGAAATAGCCATTAAAAATATCAAAATATATAAAATTTGATGGTAATATTTAAAATAGAATATAAAAAATGCATACAAAAAAATATGCGTGGGTGCGGTGAGGAGAAATCCACATACGCCAATTTGTATTTGACACATGTCAATTTGTATCCGACGCACAACGAATACCACGACTTGCAAAAAACGATATGGGTGCGTCAATATCAATTAGACTCACGTCGTATAAATTCTACGAAAATGGAGGAATCGATGTTAAGGAGATGTTAAGGGAGAAATCGACGCACATCGATTTCTAGCACGCTTTCAAAATGACAATTATTTTGTACAAAATAAACAATTCAAATAATGTCCAAATTCTGCATCTGGTTCGGTCTAATCAGTGCGTGTGAGTGAGCATACGGGAATGTTTGCTTCATGTATTCTCTTTATATTTCTTTGAACATAATATGAATGAGAGAAATGATTTATATACCTACATAGTGTATTTAAACAATGTGAAACTAAATGGTCTCATCTTTTCATGAAAGCATTTCCCTCCATATATCGAATCCCCTTCAAATGGTTTTGAGTTTCTGTCATCACTTGATATGGTTTTGAGTTTCTCTCATCACTTGATATATAGCTCAAACTGTTGGGTTTTCTCTATGAGGATGACACAACACTTGTGCACGCAGCGGAAGAATAAAAGATCAAGAAAAGCCCAAAAGAGATGGGATCAGACCATGGTAGTTGAATCAAGAAGTTAACATACAACTAGGCAAAAATTACCTCGGTGGCGTTGAGTCACAACTCAACGGAGATGCTCCAAGCTTCGTGTTCTTGCTGGTGGCGAGTTCTACGTGGAATGATATCCACGTCTCTGCAGAAATCCACACGAGCGGGAGAACACCGACTTTTCCGTCGCACGGATAATCAGGAAGGAGAATGACCGCACCTTGCTTTTCCACGGACTGCTAGGTCCGCGCCAGGAATAGCAACACCAGCGACAATCGCCGGAGAGGAGGAGGTCGACGGAGCGAGCACGGCGGCGGAACACTTCCGTCGGCGGGATTCGGGATCGGCAGAACGAATCGAAGAACGGCGGAACACTTCCGTCGGCTTCGTCTCGATCAAAGGGCTTCGTCGGATTCGGGATCGACGGAACACTTTCACTTCCGTCGGCTTCGTCGGATTCGGGATCGACGGAACGGCCCGACGAACGGCGGAACACTTCCGTGCTTTCGTCTTGGTCAAAGGGTATCCGATTCGATCGGTTCTTCGATCAGAGAGAAATTCCCGAAAACCCTAAGTCTCTATTTATACCAAAGGCATAAACAGACTTAGGAATATCGTTATCCGCAGACCACCCAGAAATTTAAGATTCCAGAATCGGCGAGAATCACCTAGCAGATTCGGTGAGAATCAACCGGCGAGAATCACCTAGGATCGGCGAGAATCAGTCGGCGACTAGCAGATTCGGTGAGAATCAATCGGCGAGAATCACCTAGGATCGGCGAGAATCACCTAGGATCGGCGAGTATCAGTCGGCGAGAATCAGAGTACAATACTCGACGATTCACGTCGAACGTGGGTTGACGACACTCGTCGACCCGCGGCCGACACTCGTCGACCCGCGGTCGACTATCGTCGACCCGCGGTCGACTATCGTCGACCCGCGGTCGACTATCGTCGACCCGCGGTCGACTATCGTCGACCCGCGGTCGACTATCGTCGACCCGCGGTCGACTATCGTCGACCCGCGGTCGACTATCGTCGACCCGCGGTCGACTATTCTTACCAATCCTTCAAGGCAACATTTGCCCAACCCGACGATTCTTTAAGGCAATACCTTGCCCATAACCCCATTCAGGTCGGTGATTGGTAACCTTTACCAACACAGTCAATCATCCAACTTCTCCACATCTCTTATGTGCGACCCTGCAGGCTCATATCGCGTTGGCAGTGAGATTACATGTTTGACCACTTCTAGATCACCATGGTAACTCCAACAGACTCTCATTTGATCTTGAAAGTATCAAATCAAAAACCTCACAAACAATGAGCGGCATATAGCAATGCATCATTGCTCCCCAAGCAATAAGAGTTTATAACTCATAAGCCTTTATGACCAATGTATCAGCGTTGTCTTTGTCTCTTTGTCCCTTACATCCGGAAAGAACTAGAGGCATGGACCGTGTCACCCTCGTAATAACTCAATTCAAGTTTCTTGATCCAGGACGGACTTCCAGAGAATGGTGAGTCCAATATCACATATTGACTCAACCAAGCATGACCATGCATTTCTCAGTCCAGTTCCATCAAGGGGCCCATGGATGCAACTCCTGTCATACAGGAGGACAAATCCCATATCTGCTCACACACAAACACCCAAATGATTCGTAACATGCCCAACAACCACCCTTATCATCAACCTTTCTCAAGGAAGACTTTAGATGACATCAAAACACGCTCTTCCTCACTTGATGAACGCTGTGACTTCAGGTCAAAGGACCACAACACCATTGTCAATTGAGACCTACTCGTGACACGATTGGATGACAATCCACAGAGTAGTCTTAGGTTGGGTCTGTCCAGTACAACTTGTTCACTAACAAGTACCCACGTGATGACTTGATATCACAATATCATGACCTGTGAGAACCGGTCATCAGTCAACGCACGTGCTAGCCTTCATGTACCATCATCACCCTTAGCTTCTATGATGATACTCGACCAGGGACCTTTTAAGAATGAAGTTTCAAATAAATCATAGGCTCTCACATTCAAGTCACGTACTTGATGTCCCATGGAAGCGAACATTCTAAGGTTATCTATTATGTTAACATTTAACTATCATATAGAAAGAAAAGTTCATAATAAAAGAACTTGCCATTAATTGTAAGAGAAAAACTAGGTATACTGTTCATCATATGAACAAATGGCCAACAAAATACATGTTTACATGATATCCACAAGATTCTCACTAGAATTGATCATTTAGGTATCGTATACCCATCGATCTAGTATGACCATCATGCTTTCTCTGCGCGAGAGGCTTTGTCAGTGGATCCGCAATATTCTCCTCAGTCGGCACTCTGCAAATGTTCACATCTCCTCGTTCGACAATCTCACGAATAAGATGAAACCGCCGAAGTATGTGCTTGGAGCGCTGATGGGATCTAGGTTCCTTAGATTGTGCAATTGCACCATTGTTATCACAGTAGAGAACTACGAGACCAACAATGCTAGGAACTACATCAAGCTCGCCGATGAATTTCCTAATCCATACAGCCTCCTTCGCCGCATTAGCTGCGGCGATATACTCGGCCTCTGTTGTAGAATCAGCAACTGTCTCTTGCTTGGAACTCTTCCAGCTCACAACTCCTCCATTCAGGTAAAACACAAAACCTGACTGAGACTTGGAGTCGTCTCTATCAGTTTGGAAGCTAGCATCCGTGTAACCACTTACAACGAGCTCTTCCTCTCCACCATACACCAAGAACACATCCTTAGTCCTTCTCAAGTACTTCAGGACATTCTTGACAGCAATCCAGTGACACTCACCGGGGTCTGACTGATACCTGCTAGTCATGCTCAAAGCAAAGGAGACGTCGGGTCGAGTACATAACATCGCGTACATGATTGATCCAATTGCCGAAGCATATGAAATCAACTTCATGCGGTCCTTATCTTCACAAGACTTTGGACACTGCTCCTTAGAGAGATTCACACCATGAGACATGGGCAAAAATCCTTTCTTGGACTCAAGCATGTTGAACCGCTTCAACACCTTTTCGATGTACGTACTCTGGGTCAAACCCAACAACTTCTTCGATCTATCTCTATAGATCTTAATACCGAGTATATAAGTCGCTTCACCCAAATCCTTCATTGAAAAGCAGTTCCCTAGGTTGTTCTTAACAACTTTCAGGGTAGGAATGTCATTCCCAATCAACAGTATGTCATCTACATACAATATCAGGAAGACAACAATGCTCCCACTGATTCGCTTGTAAACACAAGGCTCATCTTCATTCTTGATAAAACCAAACTCTTTGATTTTCTCATCAAAACAAAGATTCCAACTTCGAGAGGTCTGTTTCAGTCCATAGATGGACTTATTCAGCTTGCATATTTTAGTGGCTTCATCTGGGGATACAAAACCCTCGGGTTGTGTCATATACACTTCCTCAAGGAGGTTTCCATTAAGGAAAACCATTTTGACATCCATCTGCCAGATCTCGTAGTCATAATACGCAGCAACAGCAAGCAATATCCTTATGGACTTTACCATGACAACAGGGAAAAATGTCTCATCATAGTCAATACCATGAATTTGCTTGAAACCCTTAACCACCAGTCGCCCTTTGAATGTCTGTACATTCCCATCCATGTCGGTCTTCTTCTTGAAGACCCACTTGCACCCTATGGGTCGTACCCCTTCAGGTGGTTCCACCAAGTTCCAAACTTGGTTTGCATATATGGAGTCCATTTCGGATTTCATAGCCTCAAGTCATTTGTCGGAGTCCGGTCCATTCATAGCCTCTTGGTAGGTTGCTGGTTCATTATCATGATTCATAAGCAACACATTACCTATTTGAGACACGAGAAATCCATATCTCTCAGGCTCAAACCTCGGTCTACCAGATCTACGTAGGACTTGTGTTCCTTGAGCAGGTTCTCTAGCTACAACATCTTGTAGTCCTGTCTCAGAATCCAATTTCGGTTCATTCACTACATGTGGTTCTTGAACTTCTTCAAGCTCTACCTTTTCAGTCTTTCTTGATAAGAACTCTTTCTCCAAGAAGACATCAGTTCTTGCGACAAACACTTTGCCCTCAGATGGTAGGTAAAAGTAATACCTTTTCGTTTCCTTAGGATATCCCACCAGATAACATTTATCCGATTTGGGTTCCAGTTTGTCAGGCATTTGACGTCTCACGTATGCCTCACAACCCCAAATTTTAATGAACGACATAATAGGACGCTTCCCAGTACATATCTCATATGGTGTCTTCAGAACCGTTTTCGTTGGAGCGCGATTCAATGTCATTGCAGCTGTCTATAAAGCAAAACCCCAAAAGGAAACGGGCAAGTATGCATGACTCATCATCGAACGTACCATGTTTAACAGAGTACGATTTCTCCTCTCAGACACACCATTATGTTGTGGTGTTCTAGGTGGAGTGAGCTGTGATACAATACCACACTCTTTCAGATGATCACGAAACTCATGACTTAGGTATTCGCCACCTCTATCAGATCAGAGTGCTTTAACCTTTTTACCCAACTGGTTTTCTACTTCATTCTTGAACTCTTCGAACTTTTCAAAGGTCTCGGATTTGCACTTCATAAGATACACATATCCGTATCTACTGAAATCATCAGTAAATGTAACAAAGTAGAAATACCCACCTCTAGCCATGGAACTCATGGGTCCGCATACATCACTATGTACAACACCCAAGAGATTCTCAGCCCTCTCAGTATAACCAGTGAAAGGAGCTTTAGTCATCTTGCCTAACAAACAAGATTCGTATCGCTCAAATGATTCATAATCAAATGAGTCCAAAAGTCCATCTCTATGGAGCTTGGATATGCGCTTCTCGTTGATATGACCCAAACGACAATGCCAGAGAAATGTAGGGTTCGAGTCATTTGTTCTTAGTCTTTTATTATTTTCTACATTACAGATCAGATGGTCCAAGTTCAAAACATAAAGACCATTAAACAATTGGGCTACAACATAACAAACATCATTCTTAAATATAGAACAACAGTTGTTCTTAATTATAAAAGAAAATCCAATCATGTCCAAACATGAAATAGATATAATGTTTCTAGTTATGGCCGGAACAAAATAACAATTATCTAGTTCTATTACAAGCCCACTGGGCAAAGAAAGACGGTAAACCCCTACGGCTATAGCAGCAACTCTTGCTCCATTGCCGACGCGGAGGTCCACCTCCCCTTTACTCAGCAGTCTTCTCCTTCCCAGTTCCTGCACATTTGTACAAATGTGAGAACCACATCCGGTATCCAATACCCAAGATGAAGGAGCAGAAAAGTTTATCTCTATAACGTGAACATTTGAAGCAGAAGTCATACCTCCCTTCATTTTCTGCAGACCTTCAATGTACGAAAGACAGTTCCTCCTCCAATGACCAGCCTTGCCACAGTGGTAGCATTTCCCTTCCTTCACCGTGCTTTTCTTTTTCATCAGTGCAGAAGACTTGGGCTCAAGATATGACTTAGGTCCCACCTTCGTCTTCTTAGAGCCCTTGGCCTTGCCCTTGCCCTTATGCACCATCAGTATGAGGCTGGCAGACTTGACCTTCTTCATATTGATTTCGGCAGTTCTCAACATGCCTAGGTGTTCGGGCAGTGTCTTTTCTATTTCATTCATGTTGTAGTTCAAGACGAACTGCTCATAACTGTCCGACAACGATTGCAGGATCAGATCTGTGGCCAACTCTTGACCAAGAGGAAAACCCAGCCTTTCAAGGTTCTCTATATACCCAATTATCTTGAGTACGTGAGTCCCTACTGAGTATCGAACTCCCATCTTGCACTGAAACAACGCTTTTGTGACGTCGAACCTCTCTTGACGATCCTGCCCTTGAAACATTTTCTTGAGATGCTCGTCAATCGCCTTGCACCCCATGTTCTCATGTTGCTTCTGAAGCTCAGAGTTCATAGTGGCAAGCATAAGACATTCAACATCTAAAGCATCATCAATATACTTCTTATAAGCATCCTTCTCAGCACGGGAAGAGTTCCCGGTCGGCATCTCGGGGGCTTCTTCTTCCAAGACATAGAGCTTTCGCTCTTGCCTGAGAACAATTCTCAGGTTCCTCTACCAGTCCATGTAATTAGTCCCACTGAGCTTATCCTTCTCAAGGATGGCTCTCAGAGACAACATGGAGTGTGAAACACTTGACATGGAATTCTACAAGAATTTATGCAGAATAAAATCAGTACCAAAATTTCAAGTACAATTTATTTTAATTTGGACTTCAATTAAAACACTCCCACTATTTTATTCGAAATGATAGCCCTCACTAACAAATCAGAGAGTTCATGCGAGCTACTCTCTTAGTGGACAAGATCCGTATTTCACCAACACAATGAGTCAGCTTTGGCTTTCCTCTCACGATGCGGTTATTTAGGTAGACAACTCTTGCCAATTGCATCCTCATGCAATTCTTGTATGCTTGTTGAATAACTCCTTACTCGCATCCATCATATGGTGCATGCCAACCCTATGCCTCTAGGCACTCAACATTTGAGGTCACCTAGTTAAGCTCGACCCGATGTCGACAGTGGGATATCACAATTATCCGCTCGCACCCTTACCAAGATAGATTAATGCACCTTGCTTTGGCAAGCCCACACTTCATCGATCGAGGCAGGAAGAGTATCATCCATCGGAAGACATCCGAACACTTAATATTTGATGAAGGGATTTTGATTATAGGTTAACAGTTAACCATGATCAACATTTGATCAATGTGCACATCCAAAGAAAAACAATTTTTCTAAAACCACATGCATCCCTTATGTGCACAACTTGACACCATCAACATTTGATAGAAGGAAGTGCTAAATCTGAACATCCGGAAACTTGCAAATCCTCAGATTTACATGCATTGGACAAAAGCAAAGACAACTCAACTTAAAGCAGTAGACAAGCTCATCTCTCTATGTTGGATTCAAAATCCAAAACAATCTCGAGGGATGGTTACTGCTAAGGAGACTACAATTTCTAACAATTAGAAATTTTCACGAAATCCCAGACGTTCTTAGCGGGGTACTAAGACTAAATCTAGACATTTAGAACACTTCTAAATCCCTAGGTTTACACGCACTGCAATAACAAAACTTCCAATACAACAATCATGACCGAAACCTCTCCTTGATACCACTGTTGGGTTTTCTCTATGAGACAAGTGTTGTGCCATCCTCATAGAGAAAACCCAACAGTGATGGGATCGAGCCATGGTAGTTGAATCAAGAAGTTAACATACAACTAGACAAAAATTACCTCGGTGGCGTTGAGTCACAACTCAACGGAGATGCTCCAAGCTTCGTGTTCTTGCTGGTGACGAGTTCTACGTGGAATGATATCCACGTCTCTGCAGAAATCCACACGAGCAGGAGAACACCGACTTTTCCGTCGCACGGATAATCGGGAAGGAGAATGACCGCACCTTGCTTTTCCACGGACTGCTAGGTCCGCGCCAGGAATAGCAACACCAGCGACAATCGCCGGAGAGGAGGAGGTCGACGGAGCGAGCACGACGGCGGAACACTTCCGTCGGCGGGATTCGGGATCGGCGGAACGAATCGAAGAACGGCGGAACACTTCCGTCGGCTTCGTCTCGGTCAAAGGGCTTCGTCGGATTCGGGATCGACGGAACACTTTCACTTCCGTCGGCTTCGTCGGATTCGGGATCGACGGAACGGCCCGACGAACGGCGGAACACTTCCGTGCTTTCGTCTTGGTCAAAGGGCATCCGATTCGATCAGTTCTTCGATCAGAGAGAAATTCCCGAAAACCCTAAGTCTCTATTTATACCAAAGGCATAAACAGACTTAGGAATATCGCTATCCGCAGACCACCCAGAAATTTAGGGTTCCAGAATCGGCGAGAATCACCTAGCAGATTCGGTGAGAATCAATCGACGAGAATCACCTAGGATCGACGAGAATCAGTCGGCGACTAGGAGATTCGGTGAGAATCAATCGGCGAGAATCACCTAGGATCGGCGAGAATCACCTAGGATCGGCGAGTATCAGTCGGCGAGAATCAGAATACAATACTCGACGATTCACGTCGAACGTGGGTTGACGATACTCGTCGACCCGCGGTTGACGACACTCGTCGACCTTCGGTCGACTATCGTCGACCCTCGGTCGACTATTCTTACCAATCCTTCAAGGCAACATTTGCCCAACCCGACGATTCTTTAAGGCAACACCTTGCCCATCACCCCATTCAGGTCGGTGATTGGTAACCTTTACCAACACAGTCAATCATCCAACTTCTCCACATCTCTTATGTGCGACCATGCAGGCTCATATCGCGTTGGCAGTGAGATTACATATTTGACCACTTCTAGATCACCATGGTAACTCCAACACAAACACCAATTATTAAGAAGGCTTCAAGAAATGATAATGAAACAATTACAACAACACTTAAGCCTTTATCCCACTATAGTGGGGTCGGTTATATGGATCCTTTGTCGCCATTGTGCCCTATCTTGTGTCGTAATCTCACTAATGCCTAAGTACATCATGTCTTTCCTTATAGTTTCATTCCAAGTCTTTATTGATCTACCCCTCCCTCGTTTAACATGCCTAGTGACTAGACTCCCACAACGCATAACAGGTGCCTCTAATAGTCTCTTTTGTACGTGTCCAAACCATCTTAGTCGAGCTTCTCGCATTTTCTCTGCAATTGGTGCTACTCCTGTCTTATCCCTGATACATTCATTCCTAATTCTATCCAGTCTCATGTGTCCACACATCCACCTAAGTATTCTCATCTCCGCAACTCCCATTGTTTTGCTCATGTACACAATTCACTGCCCAACACTCAGAACCATCAAGCATCACTGGTCTAATCGCAGTACGGTAGAACTTGCCCTTAAAGTAAACCAAGCTTGAGCTTCAGTAATTTGGTTGAAGGAAGGCATCATCAAATGGGTTTAATATCGTCATTATAAAGCAACCAGCATTCATAACTTTAAACCCCCATAATTCCATTAGTTGCTTATTTCAAGTCCTCCGTGAACTTTTATTTTATTTATAGGCATCAAAGGTCTTGTATTAGGCTGACTTCACAGTTTAAACCTAAAAGTCAATATGCTTCAGTTATCAATAGAGATAACTGACAATGATCATATATAACATCAAGATGAGAGATGGAAATCAATCATTTAGAATTACCTTCAAGTACAAGATTTATCAAATCAAAATGTCTAGCATAAATAATACTTTAAAGAGAATAATAAGGTAATTCAATTCCTCTGCCTATCTCCCCATTAATATTTGCAAAGAAGCAGTCCTAGCCTTCATTGTTAATGAATCAACTAACAACATCCAATTAATAGTTTCTCCCCAGGAAGTTAGTAATATCAAGATAATCCAAAGCTTTGACTGAGGGTGTGCATAGAAAACCGAAACCGACAGCTCTAACCGAACCGATTTTCAAACCGAACCAACCGTTCGGTTCAGTTTCGGTTTCGACTAAAAACCGATCTCATTTCGGTTTGGTTTACACATGGTGCAAACCGAAGAAACCGAACCAAAACGTATGATGCTAATTCTGTAGAATGTTTCACTTTCAACTATAAGTGAAGGATTTGTGGTGCCTCATATTACTAGTTTAATAACTTCTTTAGTTATGCCAAGCTCCATTTTGAATAGTTGTAAATTTTTGTGTGCACTAGTTAGTATAACTGTTATTCTTATAGTTCAAAAATCTCCTAGAATTTAATGTTATAACTCGTGCACAAACAAACATAAAACAACTACGAATCAAATGAAGAAAACCAAACCGACGGGCAAAAAAGGAATCAAACCCAACCGATTGAGTTCAGTTCAATTTTGATTTTTGGTTTGGAAGAATCGAGGCTATTCGGTTTGGTTTCAGTTTTGCATAAAATCGAACTGAACCAATTGCAGGCCTAGCTTACCCACTGAAGCTAACTACTATGAGTGGAACACACATCAGCCCTCACAGTAAAAATGCAATAAATCCTCCCACTATAATTTATCAAATATAATGGCCAGTTCCTTCAAGTTAAAATCTGCTCAGAAAAGCCACCTTCAACATGCAATAAAAAGAAAAGGAGAGATGGAAAAAAAGGAGAAACCAAAGTATATTACTAACCGCAAATCAAACCCTCATCCAAAACGGGTCTCGACACCAGCAATCGGGAACGAAAACCTTCTTACCTTCCCATAGTGCGAGTGAAAGAGAGAGAGGGATGGGTAACAATTACTGGCAGAATTCTGCCCAAAACAAGAAATGTTTGTCCCCCATTTTGGAAGAGCTTCCAAGAGGTGGGTGAGGAGGAGGGGGGGGGGGGGTGAGGGGGAGGGGGGCAGGGAGAGATGGGGAAGGGACCGACCTTGCCGTGAGCTTGAGATGAAGCTCTCCCCGAAGAAGAAGATGACGGTGGCCAAAGATCCATGGCCAATGCATCTCCCTGAAATCCCGTCCAGGAGGATGAGTCGAGCCCTCAATGTGACATTTGTCGTGGAGACGATATTTGTAGTGGGGCGACATTTGTCGTGAGCGTCATTTGTCGTGTGGGGCGGCATTTGTCGTGGGAGCGGCATTTGTCGTGGGGGCGACATTTGTCGTGGTGAAGACATTTATCGTGGGGGGGTGAGGCATTGTCGTGTGGGGCGACATTTGTCTGGAGGGCGACATTTATCGTGGGGGCGGCATTTGTCATGGGGGCGCCATTTGTCTGGAGGGCGACATTTATCGCGGGGGCGCCATTTATCGTGGGGGGGCAACATTTGTCCCTCCCCATTTGTCACAGGAGGCGACATTTGTCGTTGTAGGAGACTTTTGTCGTGCTCGAGCAAGAGTTTAAATTTTAAAAATGGTGAGAATGTTAACAATATAGATTATCAAAATAACTATTGTAGGAAGTAGTGAATCAAGCAACACACCATCACATTGAATGTTCAATTAAAATAACATCACCAATAACAACAAACATCAAATAACCGCCATCACATTATAACCATTTCACTAAAAGGATTGAAAAGCTAAAAAGATATGAATTTGAGTTCACAGTGCCTGCCAAGCTTGTTTAACTAAATCACCTCATCATATAACCAAATAAATCAGAAAGGACAAGAAGATATTAAAAGCTCAAAGACAGAGTAGGACATGGATTCGAAAGCCTGCTAATAAATGGTGATGGAAATGAAGGCCTTGAATGATGCTACCCCCTCCGTTTGAATGATGCCCCCGTTTGGGAGGACTTTTTTTCTCCTTTCCGTTTTCTGAAAAACATGACCGTTCAAAATATTGTGTTTGTTTTCTCTATCAGTGGAAAACACAGCTCATCCAAAAGGAGTTATTTTGCCTTTTTAGAAAGTCACACGTCCCTAAAACAAATACAATATTATGGATGATGACATTTTCCAGAAAACGAAAAGGAGGAAAAAAACCCCTCCAAAACAAGAGAAGATTACTACCAACTGCTTTGGGTTTTTGTCTCAGCCAAACACCCAACTCCCAAATCACCCTTTTCCAGTCTCCAGCCAAACAAGAGGTGCTCGAGTAGCTCCGAAATCTTGCAATTTACTTTCATGTGCCAGCTTACCATGTCCTTTATATGAGTTGGTCAATATTTGAGGGCTCAAAACAGAACCAAAACCATCCCTACAAACCATTCTTCTTATGCAGCTGAGACACTGCTTTGGGTTTCTGTCACAGGAAGAGCGGGGAAGTCAATTGCAGAAATGCAGATGAGACAGTCAACACTATCGCTTCATTTCCTTCTGCTATACTGTTGCATATAGTGTTACACACTATTTGGTGTCCATTATTCAGGAATGTTATCGAATTTAAATTTGCATCGGATATTGGAATTGAAAGTTCATTGTCAATCAAACCCGGTAAGTCAACTGAATATTGTATGCCCTCGCTTAACCTTGACAAGCCAAAATCTTTCGTGCTTTTATTATATTATTCGAAGATGTTTAGCTCACAAAGTAATATGTTAATTAAGAAATTACTGTTTGAAGTGCTTGTGCTACCGTAATATTCGATCATTGCCACATGATTTTCTGCCAATAGTGTTCTTACCTCGGTCGGCTGACAATACAACAATATTATTGCAAATAATCTTTGTAATGCAGAAGGCATTTTCAAATTTTTGGCTTCAGCTAGACATTGTCGGATGCTACTGTCTTCTTCAAGTAACCCTTGCTGCTCAGCAACTTCTTTGAATGTTGCACAACGATGCCCATGGACAGTGTATAGGTAATCAAATGATGTTGATGTTGGAACGTGATTTAGGAGAAGACGTAAGTAGAACCGCTCACCTTCCATTGGTGTTACGACGTACATGCGACCAATGACTATTCAATTTCTACATCTTTTTATCCATTTCATTGTTGGAGTAATCCATCAGTAGTGTCTTGTGAAGTCTACATATAAATAATGTACGACTTCTATCCCATCGTTGTATACTTTGAAGAATTTTGTTAACATTGTTCGCGAATTACGTTCATCACCGAGCATATTGGAGACAGACTGATTAGCCTGAAACCTAACTTGATGTTGATTTGGTAAATGTATTTGTAATCTTAGAGCTGAAGGATATGTTTGGTACATATGATATTTGAACAACTTCCATGAAGCTTCGGGAGGGCAAATCCAACGACCGTCGACGTATTTACTTCATCATAGTTCTGACCCGAGCGCACTTTGAGTGCAACCCAGTCGGGACCATTGTATACATACTTATATAGGTATTTGATGCTCTTAATGCTACTGCATATTTCTACATTTATGTGACAATCATATATGAGTAGAAGCCATGGGTTATACGGAACAATCCAATCATTATCGATTACCAAGTTATCATCACACCCCAGTGTTATTGTTCTATCATCATCCCGACGACAATATAGGGGGTACGAATCAATTTTGTGCGTAGTGCTTTCAGAGAATGGTTTTGGGAAGCACTTTTTGCAAACATTATTTTTCATGCATTGTGCGTTCGTTCTCAATCGTCAGCATGGTTCATGTATCATATGTTTAAGAACTGCATTGTATAACTCTGGTTCTACGGATTGTATTGGTATTTATACTCTTACTAGCCTAACGCAGTCATCTGAACTGTTAAGCCTATCGTGCTCGTTGAAAATAAATAACATATGTGCATGTGGTAGTCTACGCTTTTGAAACTCGACGACATGCACGTGAGAAACAAATCTACTAAGGACGCCTTTGTGAAAAACATAGTCCTTTAAACATTTTAGCCTTGCATGAAAAATTCTGGAAATTAAATCTGGACGATCTTGTGGTGTTTGTCCAGGAGAAAGCACATTAGTTATCTCTGACCACGAAAGATTGCACGTCATTGTTAGGAAAATATCTAGCTTCTCGAAATTGCGCACAACTGTCATAGCATCTTGATACCGTTGATACATATCTCTAGGGCGTCCAATAAATGATGATGGTAAGATTGTTTTACGTCCCACATTACCTGTAAAGAGGTATAATAGACGCATTTATAAATAAGGTTGAAGCATAAATTATAGAAGATGACTTTTCATCAACTTTAATTGATAATACATGTACATGCATCGTTTTCACCGCTATATAAACAATCTTGTAAACCCTGATAAATGTCAACTCTAACATCACTTTGGTGGGACCGAATCCAACGTAGTTTTTGTGTTTCAATTTCTATGTACATATCGACAAAGTATTGTTGTAGTAAATGCCCAACATGTAGTAGCGTATGGAATCCCTAAATTAACAGATAGTTTTAAACATTATGATGCATATAATGTGTTGTTATGTTTTGTTACCTATAACAAGTATGCGTAGAAGTCGCAGGAGCTAGTTTGGTCTGCACGGTCAATTAGTTCGTCTCCACGCCAACCGCATGACCCGTGCGGTAGGAGCAGTGGATATTGTAGAGGGTCGTAATAGCAAAAACACACATTTATATGTATTAGACTACCTGAAGTTGTTTTGATGAGTATGTCCTTATCATTGGCTTCCATAAAGTCATCAGGTCCTACTAATATCGCCGCAACTTTTGACGCCGTTGGGAGTGAGCACTGTCACTCAACTAAAGGCCTTTCCATAATTAATAATCTGCATTGTTGAAGGTTTGGTTGTTTTGCAAGCTGCCTGAAAATTTGTACGAAAGGGTTTACTCATCTAGTATGGTGGAGATCTTTTCAAGTGTTGGAATATGTAGGCCTGGGCTCTCGAGCAACCTATTCTCAACTTCATGTTCAGTATCGTAAATGAACATTTGCAAATAACGTGGGCGAGAGCACCGTGTTCTGGGAAGAGAGAGCCAATCTTATGGTATATTGCACCGTGCGCTCTAAACGTTTAGATACCCTGTTTAAATGCTGACATATTGTCATCAAATGTTACACCCATGCATGTGAAAGAGTACACGTGGTTGTAAGCACATATATTCTGTCTAAAATTGCGTGCTTCGGTAGTCTGTGCAGTGTAAAGTTCAAGTAGCTCAAATAGAGTAGGTGTCTCGTTATAAAAAAGCTTAGCATGACAATGTGGGCAAATAGTAGGGGAAGATAGTGTAACTGTGGTCACATTAAGTGCAGGGTAACAGTTTTTTGCTGTGAAATGAGTTGTCCTTCGATGTTGATTATTGCCAGCATATTAACATGGAGTGGTTATTGTGGAATAATTATGAATAACATGTCTCAGTGTGAATTTTGCATAGTCATAAGGGAAATTACCTTGAATGGTAGACGGTTCCGCAGGAATCTCCAAATCAGCTACGTTTGCAGTTCTTTGTTCTTGAAAACGTGCACTTCTACGCTAAATTTGTGTTTATATGTTTGATTGACGTCGCATCAAGTTCTGTTGTAGTGAACCTAGTAGTTTTGAATAACTTGTAAGATTAAAATGGAGAGGTTATTATGGAAGAAAGAACTCTTGATTTTCCCTTATACTATGTTTGTTTGATGTGTGTTATGTGTAATAGTTTTTGAAAACCTTGTTGAAGTACGTTTACATTTTTTTTGAAAGCTACTCATTAAAGTTTAATACCAGGAGGGATTGTGGAACAGCCTCTACGAAAATGTGTAGTACTTGGTTGTCCCCGCTTTAGTCGTTGTGTCTGGGTTGGTACCCTTTGAGGGATTACAACCCCTGCAAAATGTGTGAGAGTTTTATGCCTTAAAATATAAATCTCGTTGTCATAGTTGCACGTGTAATACAGTTGAATAGATGAAGTTGAGTTGGGGCCGAGTTAGACCTGTTGATGTATGTGAAATAGGTGGCTCTTGAACATAATGTGTTGTTGGATTATTTGTCAGCATATTAATTGTTTGTTATTGTTCGGGGAGATTCTTTGTTGTACTAGTTGTTTCCATGAGTCGTTGCAGTTGTCAGGTTTCTCTTCTTCGAGCATTTGTTGTGTCACGTCGGTCTTGAGATGATGCATATATTTGTGGCCTTCCTCTTGGGCGATATGTTCCTGGTGGCAAGCTGGTGGTGTTTGCTGCATGTAGATGATAAGCTCGCATCTTCTTTCAGCACGTGCTTGTAGCTGTGCAGTCGTTGGCATCTATAGTTGGCGGACATGCAGTTGTAAAAATATTATTCTAAGAATAGAAGGTATTGTATATTTTGTTATTTGAGAATAAAAGTACGGTTCATTAATCCTAAATTGTTAAGCTCCAAAAAAATAAAAATAGGGAAAATCAAACTACTAATGCACCAAAGAGGTATAAGAATCCTAAATAAGAGAGTGAAGTATCGCAACAAGAGTTGTAGGAGTAGCAACTCTAACATATCATGAGCTTATTATATATAGTTCAGAAGCAATTTTCTCAAACAATTTCAAAACAATTAATTACCCATCTTCATTAACACAACCATGGCCAGAACATGACAATTCCTTTAAAATTCAGGTGGGAGATGTGTGTTAATTGAAATGGAACTTTTGATACCGATGTGGAGTATGGGAAGAACAAAAGAGTTGAAGTCATATATGAGAACCATTAAAAAGGAGAAATCATTAGAAAAGAGGGAAGATCAGTCATCTAAAAATAGAAAATCATATAACAATATTATTTAGGAGTCCATTCATCGTGAAATAGCAAATCTTTCACGCAAAAATATAAGGAATGAAATATCAGTGAAATAAGAAATCTTTTACGCAAAAATATAAGGAATGAAATATCAGCGGGTGTATGAATGCTTCCCTAACCTGAGGTTTAGGATGGAGTAAATGGAGGATGAGAAAACTATCTCCTCAGCAGATACATTTATCAAGGTTATCCTAACTGATCACCTTTCACTAAAACTATATTTTATTGATGTTTTAGCTACAGTATACTAATGTTTAAATGTCTACATTAGGTTTTGAACTCTTCTATTTGGAGGTTACAACAGCACCATGAGAGAACACATTTCAACAAAGAAAATATTGGGAAGCATTAAAATATAAAGAACCAATCCATAAGGCTAGTAAATATAAGCAAGTAATATAGTCCAAGATGTGGAATGCATATTTGGTTGTGGATTTATGGATTGAATTCATTTGAGGAAATCTGCTAGTGGAAAACATCAAAGCTACTGCCTAAGATTTTCTGGTAGAGAAACAGAGCAATAGTAATGGGCATCTTCACACACCAGTAAACAGGAAGCACTTTATCAAATTGTAAATTTAGTTGAATCATTGAGTTTATGAGCACGAATGCTTAAATTCAAACTCATCCCATACAAATTTTTCTAGATGAAGGCTTTTTTTGGGGATATGAAAATGACGGTGGGCACACAGAGCAGTTAGATTCGTACGCCAGCGTTATAAAATGAGGAATGCCAGAAGCAGTTATAGGACTGGTCGACAACTATAGTTGCATGTAAAATTTTGCTCATTTGAATTTGTAGGAGAGTATAACCGGATGTAGATTTGTTTTGAAAACAAACAGAAAATGTTAATACATGGTTCAACAGCTAAGAAAATAAATATAGAAGATAGACTTTTGTCTAGCAGAAGAAATCATATATTATTACTAAGCAATTTGTCCAACACTGCACATGCATTAGAGGCAACTTTTAAGTTAGCGAGTGAGTTAAATTTAACTATTTCAAGAGGCTCACATTTAAATGAAAGGGCTTACCTTTCACCGTGAAGATTGGATCGCAGTCAGTTGAAAAAACTGAGGAGCAAGTGAGGCATTTGAAGTTGAACTTCCTGTGTGTTGGTAACAGGTTGTAGTTCCTGTTTGTAGTTAGGATATGGTCCCGCCGTTGAACTTGATGTGAAGAGTGAAATCCTATATAAATGCAGTGATCTGTTTCCTTGCTGGTTTTTTGGATCGTGCAGATGGGAAGGAGAATTAGCAAGAAACAAATTCGTTGGCGCCGTAGTTGTTGGCAGAGGTTGCTGAAGCCTTGTGCGAGAGGAGTCGCGGGCGACGGAGAGTCCAAACCCTAGAGGGGCGAACATGTAAGGTTTTCTATAGTGGGTGGAACAACACATCACATGTGCGCAGCGGAATAAAGTTCTATAAAATCCTAAAGAGAAACTGGTTCTTGCAATAAAACATTAATCAAGAAGTAGGAATCTGAAGGCGCAAAATACCTGTGAGGGATCGAGACAAAGCAGATCCAGATACTCCAAGGAAATCTTCCTGTTCTGTAGAGTCCGAGAGAACATAATAACGCCCGCGCCTTTACGGGATTTCCACACTAACAGGAGAAACACCACTCCGCCATCACACGAGTACAGGTCGGAAGGGATGATCGAGGCCTTCGTCTCCGCGAACTGCTAGGTTCGCTTCCAGGAGAGAACTGCCGACACTAGGGCTCTGATTCGCAAGAGAAGGCCGCCGTCAGGTTCGCCGCTCGGAACACTTCCGAAATTAGGGCTCGAGAAAAACAGGGGAAAAGTCTTGCCCTAACTCTGAAATTATATCTATATATAATGTCTCGTGAATCGGGTTTGGCTTTCCAGGAATTACACCTTAGAAAAGCCGAACTGAGTTCAGGTCTTAAAACAGGCAAAAGGCGGGTCTCCTGGACTTAGTCATTTCCATCAATCCGAAACTGATATACATTATATCGGCTTGATCAACTGCATGATTTGTCGACTGCATCATGTTGACTGCATCATGTTGACTGCATCATGTTGACTGCATCATGTTGACTGCATCATGTTGACTGCATCATGTTGACTGCATCATGTTGACTGTATCATGTCAACTGCATCGACCACATCACATCGACTGCATCGACTGCATCATGTCGACTGCATCAACTGGACCATCCAGTCGACAAGCCTTTTTGCGAGCAAACCTTTAAGCCGACAAACTGTCTTATAGTTTCTAATCAACTAAGTTTACCTTTGCACGCATAACCTTTATGAGTCGAGTCACCTTGATCAATTATCCAATTTCTCATACGTTATTATGTGCGACCCTATAAGCTCATATTATGCTGGCAGCGAGACTAACTCGTTGACTACTTCTAGATCACAAAGTCTCCAACAGAACGTTGTGAGAGGCTGGTCGTGGAAGATTGCTTGCATTCGCAGTAGCTGAGAGCCTTGCTTAGTTGCTTTGGAGCCCTGGATCTCTGATTGCGTGGGTGGAGGAGGTCCCCTTTGGCGGTAAATGTTGATGCGGAGCAGAGACGAGGACGAGCTTGATCCAGTGCGAGAGGTTCACCACTGTAGATCCCTTTTCCAATGACCAAAAGAGGATGTCGAGCGATAGAGATCGGGATGCCCTAGCAATTTTTGGAGATCTCGAGCGGGAGTGATGTGGGAATGCCGAACGGGAGATGTCGAGCGGGAGTCTAAATAAAATCCGCGACATTTTTATGGGAGGAGTAGATGGACGATTTCTTATTTTTTTTTGGTGATACACGAGGTGATGGTTGATCCGTGAATTAGATGAACGACTGTGATGACTTTCATGTCTTATTTACCTAGGCATATAGGAGAGTTTGATAGTTCTTTTTAATATATCTATACTATATATACAAAACATATGGACGACCATTGCGATTGCACGGTGTAGTAGGTGAGGCCTCTTGAAATCATCTCAGCCGTCCGTTCAAATGCTCCACGCGCCGCCTCTTCCGCGATATTACCTCCATCCCGAACCCTACTTTCGTTTCCATCCCGTGCCGCCAAAACCTCCGAATCCTACCTCTTCTCGTGCAGAAAATCCGCACTCCGCGTCGTCGTTGGCATCCCTCTGCGCAAGAAACCACCGCCGCCGACATCCCTCTGCGCAAGAAAACCACCGACACCGCATTTCTCATGCGCGAGTAGCGACCCTCATCTTCCTCCTGTCCGGTGTCGCGCAAATCATCTCGCCTCCGCCACCGACCTCCAAAGCCTGCCTACTTCAATATGCCAGTCGCCTATCTGGAGAGAGCCTTCCACATCGCCGTTGAAAACGCCTTCTCCTTCTTTATCGATTTCGTTCTTGCCTTCGTTCTCCAAATCTTTTTTCACCTCCAGTTTTTGATTTCGGTTCAGATTTCATTCTAAAATTACCATTTCGAAAACGTTTTTATATCCGTTTTACATTTAGTTTTTGATTTAGGCAAGTTTTCCTATTGACAGGCACACAGAGAAGTTTTCCTGCAGAGGAGTTTCTGATTCCGCTTTTGATCAAGGGGTTGGATTTCATTTTAGATTTAGTTCATTTCTTTCAAACTTCCCTTCTTTGATTTCAGTTTAAGTTTTGGTTTAGGTTTTGAAATAAAATCTGAAATAAAAAACGAATTTAAAACTAACCGATTAGGTTTTAATTTATGTAGTAACTAACCGTTTAGGTTTTGATTTGCATTGTTGAATGGATATGTTAGGAATTTACCAAATGTTACTGAATCTGTACTGATTTTCTTTTCGTTCACTGAAATTAAAATTTTAAAGGTGAAGAGATGTCATCTTTGTTCCCCAGTTTTTGATATAATGTTTCACTCGACCTAACTGAAGTTCAACGGGCAAAATCAGGGGCGACACATTTCTTTGATTGGCAACTAGATAATTAATTTTATTTTTTAGTATTTCCTTCTTGCTTAATTCTTTTCACAATTAGTGAGATGCTCCCGCTTTTGTATGTTCAATGGGCAGTCAGAAATTTCATTTATCCAAATGTAGAGTCTAACAATGTTTCTGATAGAAATTAGCAGGACTTGATGCATATGTACACTGTGCCTCATCACTTCTTATGATCTTGCTCTCTATTTCAAATAAGTTTTCATGTTAGTAATTTACATTTTCGTTCTTCACACATGGCTTACAGACAATGCGGTTCCAGACCTCGCACTCTCTTTTTTTACGAAGACGATGAAAGAAATTGTGATGTCTCATTTTGATGCTCTTTGTTGCACTCTCTTTTTATTTACTAGGGAGATTAAGAAAATTGTGATATTTGACTCTGTGATGTGCACTGTGCCCTTCATTACACGTGTGTGAAGCATAGAAGCCTCCATTGCACATATCGGGAGCACAAAAAACTCTCAGCGACATGATTGCCGATGGGAAGGAGGAGACCAATACGCGTGCCCTGCATTCTTTCATAACAACAAGGGCCAAATAATTAGATTTTGACTGCTTTAGATTTCTTTCATAACTTATAATGCAATATGAACTGCTTTAGATTTTGATTTTGATTTAGGTTTAAATTACATGTTTCTAAATCTGTTTGTTAAAATTCAATTCATTTTAACTGCATGTTACCGGATTTCATTTTAATTTCAGGTTAAGAGATTTTAACTGTGATCCCGAAGGACACACTTACTTGGAAGATAAATAGGTATTTAATTTTTCAAAACCTAGCATTAATAAAATAGTTTTATTTTGAAATACTTCATAAAACTAACTACACCATTTCCTGATAACAATACTCATTAGATTCCAGTTTACAATTCATGGCTATTTTCAGTTATTTTCAGATTTGAAAGGAGATTTTGCTCTTATTTTTAATTTCTGTTTTTAAATACACTTTTGATTTCAGTTACAATCATTTGTCGTCGAGGTAATAGTCTTCAATTTCTCAACTACAGTTTTAATTCTAAAAATTTTAATTCTAACAGTTTTTCTTAGCAAGAGAGTATGCCATGAGAGCAGCCCAACATTTATAAGAGAGTTATTTTACAGGTACTTATAATTTGAGTTATCTTTTTATTGTTTACCTGCATCAAGTTTAAGTTTTTTTAACTATTATCCATTTTGATTTTAGTTTTTGATTTCAAAACTATCATTTGTCGCTGCCTTGATCAATGTCACTTCCCATGACCAATGTCATCGCCGGCCAGGGAGGGCGAAACCCGCCGCCGCGGGCTGGGTACTGTCGCGGGGGGCACGAGGGATACACACACTAGCATCTTCGAACGGCTTCGCCCGTTTTTGATGCGGCGCTGCGGGCTGCGCCCGCCGCCAAGCGGGCTGCGCCCGCCGCCAATCGGGCTTCGCCCGCCGCCAAGCGGGCTTCGCCCGCCGCCAAGCGGGCTTCGCCCGCTTTGCAACGACATTAGTTGTGTGTGGCGATATTGGTCGTGGGGGCGACATTTGTCGTGGGTGGCTACATTGTTCGTGGACGACGATATTGTTTGTGGGCGGCGACATTCGCCCACAACCAAGCGGACTTCTCCTGCAAACCAACGACATTGGTCGTGGGCGACAACATGTGCGGTGAGCAGTGATATTGGTCGTGGCAGTGACGTTGGTCTTGGGCGGTGACATTGTTCGTGGGCGGCGACATTGTTCGTGTGAGGCGACATTGTTCGTGGGCGACCACATTGATTGAGCACAACAGAACGTAAATGTATCCGAGCGGGCTGGGCCCGCATCCGAGCGGGCTGCTCCCGCATCCGAGCGGGCTGCGACCGCATCCGAGCGGGCTGCGACCGCATCCGAGCGGGTGCACATGCATTATTGCTCTTGCTCGATGCTCCCCATATGAACGGGCTCTGCCCATCCTTGGGTTGCCTGGAATGTGCACGGGCTTTGCCTGTTCGCACTGAAGGTGGAATTGGTTGGGTTTTACATACATTTACTTTGTTCTGCATCTTCGTTGCCCATGGCGAATGGTCATTGTGCGGACAGACTTTGCCCGTCTGTGGGTTGCCTTGGGTTGTTAGCTAAATCCTGTGCCTATTCCGCTTGGCTCTCTACCGGCCAATAAACAAATACATGAAGATGATGAACACGAAAATTTATTTTCTCTACTTAACTCTCTAACGATCAATACTACGAAGCAACCCTATACGCATTCATCACAGATACTATTGTGTTTTACGTAGTCACTAATTGACTAATAACTCAAAACACACATATATAACAGAAGTATAAAAACAAACATAGATAATACATGTACCTGTAAAATATATAAAGAAAATCTATCTGCTCCACTTGACACTCTACCGGCCAATACTACGGAGTAGCCCTATATGCATGCAACAGTGCAACACATAGGCCAATGTGCTCTACTTAGCAACTAATTGACTAATATCTCAAAGAACACCTAAAAATAACAAATGTAAAAGAAAGTATAATTGGAATTAGTATCTGAGTTCATGTATGGCAAATGAAAATTATTTGTCAATTATTTATATCATTTTTTCCTGCGTAGCTGGTCTCCGATTGTGTCAATGTCATAGCTCTTCGACACCAACTATGCCTTTGATCTTGCAAGTTCACGGAAGATGAAATTACATAGCAGACTTAGGCAATTGATTATCATTTGGAAGCAATCGAAGAAAGTAAAAACACAAGACTACTTTTTGATGAATAAGAAAACAGACTTTGCTCTATAATACGACATTGTACACACATATTCTGCAAAAATGAGAAAACAAATCATTAGATTGATGTATGAATTAGGTATGTATTGAAAACAAAGAAAACATACCTTGTTCGCTGATCAGTGTACATTAGTCTATCTCCTTCAGTTATCTAAAACGTGGAACATGTTAAAGTTGGGGGCCAAATAGACACTTAAAATATTGCAATTATTAAAACCAAAAAGAAAAGCAAAATAAAGCATTATTAAAAGAATAAAATGAAAGAAAACATGTTGCTTACTATAGGGATGCTGAAGTCCCCAATGTCTTCAAATCAACACATTCTGAATTGATTCAACATCAAGGCAATTTTTGATTGCACACGCAACCAACACAAACCGAATATGCAATCAAAAACTGAACAAATTGAAATAGAGTAGGAATTTTTGAATGAGATTAATAGGCAATATACTGGACAGAGCAATATAGGACAACTATATATTGCATGGATCAGTTCTTAGTTATTGCTGTTTGAATTCATGTATTAAGATGATTAAGCAAAGAGATATTTATAGAAGAAAAAAAATGATAACTATGATTTAGAAAAGTCAACAATTTTCATGCCAAGGGCGATGTGAGAACATTTGGTAATATTGGTAATTAAAAAATCCATATATTCATCAGGATTAGTCTCAAAGTTCAGCATATACAAAAATCAAATTACTAAAACATACTCATCAAGACATATCTGCTCCGCATCGACCATGATCTATCAAATGACCAACATCTATGTAATTGCAAAGCACTCAAAATAATGTAAGCATCAACTAAGCCAATAACTCACAGAATTAGGTTGTCGCACTTGTACAACCCCGTATTCGCGAAGAGTGGGCCCAAAACAAGGCAAACGCGTTTTTAAACTTTTTGGAGATTTTGCACTCTCGGTGACCAATTTTGGCTATAGCTTGGAAATATACTATTAGGGGGAGGAAAAATTGGCCTCCCCCGATGGCTCCGTTGTTGGGGGGCGGGTGCGGCAAGTTGGCTAGCACCCGCCCCGGCCTGTTGAGCCCGAGCTGAAGGGCAGGCGAGACGGCCGCGGCCTGGCTCTCGCCCGGGCGGCTTGCTCGCGGGCGAGACGGCCGCGGCCTGGCTCTCGCCCTGGCGGCCTGCTCGCGGGCGAGACTGCCGCAGCCTGGCTCTCGCCCGGGCGGTCTGCTCGCGGGCGAGACGGCCGCGGCCTGGCTCTCGCCCGGGCGGCCTGGCTCTCGCCCGGGCGGCCTGGTCTCGCCCAGGCGGCCTGCCCGGCGGCCTGGAACCGCCTCGGGTGTTTGGGGCGGGTGTTGGCGGCGTGCTTTTACCGCTGTGCCCCTGGGGGTGTTTTTACCCCTCTTCCCCCCGGTGTGTGTGTTTCCTATTGGCCCAAGGTATGTTGGGCGTAGGGGTATTTTGGTCATTTTGGTCCATGGGATTTGGAAACTATAAATAGACCCCCCGAGTGCCTTTGGAGAGGGATCTTTTGGGGCTTGCTTCCTCCTCCCTTAGCTCCTTCTTGGTAGAGTAGAGAGAGCTCCTCCAAGACACCCTAGCTCGAGCATTGACTAGGGAGGGGAAGTGCTCAGGTAGCCTTCTGGGTGTGAGGTGGGACCTCCGCGCTAGAGCTGAGGGTCTATTCCTAGCTTCTTGATCTTTGGTCTGTGACGTTCCTCCGGGCGTAGTAGGTGTGAGGTCACCCCTTTCTAGGGACCCCGAACTCCACAGAGGTCAATTTTGGCTTCAACACTTTGGTGCGGTGAGCGTGGACAGTGACCAGCACAGAAGATCTTGGGAGAGTGTCATGGCTGGAGGTTAGAGAGGTAGTGATGATCTCGGCGAGCTCCCCAGCCCAGGACCCTTTGTGGGGAGGCAAGAGTTCATGGCCTCCATCCAGGGTATCATGAAGATGCTGCGAAGCATTGCTCCTCAGGGTGGTAGCTCCACCCCGACCCCCCAGGAGCTAGCTCCCCCCCTTCTCGGCGAGACAGCTTCAAGGGATCTCGGCGAGACAGCTTCAAGGGATCTCGACAAGACAGCTTCCAGGGATCTCGGCGAGGCAGCCCCAAGGTGGTTAGGCGAGAGTGCCCCAGGGAGGCAGGCATCCAGGCAACTCCCATCTCCACCACATCAAGTTTTGGCGGTCGGACAAGGGAGAAAAAACGAAGGAGGAATCGCTCCGGGGGGAGAAACCGAGGCCCCAAGGAATAAGGAGTGAGTGGAGAGATCTCACCTTAACTCGCCCAGAGTTCCATATGTATTTTCCTTGTAATGAGTATCCCCTAACAGGTTAGGTCAGGGTAGGTTGTATGCAATGTATTTTTTCTTTACCAAGTACTTTTTGCTCCGGGATGGTTCCGCTGCCAGGCTCCCACTATCTGGCAGGGCAGGTTGACCTCTCGTGGAGGTTAGGTACCTTTTGCACTTTTTGCTCCGGGATGGTTCCGCTGCCAGGCTCCCACTAGCTGGCAGGGCAGGTTGACCTCTCGTGGAGGTCAGGTACCCTTTGCTCCGAGACGGTTCCGCTGCCAGGTTCCCACTAGCTGGCAGGGCAGGTTGACCTCTCGTGGAGGTCAGGTACCTTTTGCTCCGAGACGGTTCCGCTGCCAGGCTCCCACTAGCTGGCAGGACAGGTTGACCTCTCGTGGAGGTCCGGTACCTTTTGCTCCGAGACGGTTCCGCTGCCAGGTTCCCACTAGCTGGCAGGGCAGGTTGACCTCTCGTGGAGGTCAGGTACCCTTTGCTCCGAGACGGTTGCGCTGCCAGGCTCCCACTAGCTGGCATGCAGGTTGACCTCTCGTGGAGGTCAGGTACCCTTTGCTCCGAGACGGTTCCGCTGCCAGGCTCCCACTAGCTGGCAGGGCAGGTTGACCTCTCGTGGAGGTCAGGTACCTTTTGCACTTTTTGCTCCGAGATGATTCCGCTGCCAGGCTCCCAGTAGCTGGCAGGGCAGGTTGACCTCTCGTTTGAGGATGTTGGATTTGGTAGGGTTCAAGTGACACGCCTGGTTCCCCACCCCCGAGAGGATCTCCTCAGCCAGGCTCCCACTAGCTGGTTGGGTCGAATGTGCCTCGGGGAGATCAAGTCCCCACCCCCGAGAGGATCTCCTCAGCCAGACTCCCACTAGCTGGTTGGGTCGAATGTGCCTCGGGAGATCAAGCCCCACCCCCAAGAGGATCTCCTCAGCCAGACTCCCACTAGCTGGTTGGGTCGAATGTGCCTCGGGAAGATCAAGCCCCACCCCCGAGAGGATCTCCTCAGCCAGGCTCCCACTAGCTGGTTGGGCCGAATGTGCCTCGGGGAGATCAAGCCCCACCCCCGAGAAGATCTCCTCAGCCAAGCTCCCACTAGCTGGTTGGGTCGAATATGCCTCGGGGAGATCAAGTTCCCACCCCCGAGAGGATCTCCTCAGCCAGACTCCCACTAGCTGGTTGGGTCGAATGTGTCTCGGGGAGATCAAGCCCCACCCCCGAGAGGATCTCCTCAGTCAGGCTCCCATTAGCTTTTTGGGTCGAATGTGCCTCGGGGAGATCAAGCCCCACCCCCGAGAGGATCTCCTCAGCCAGGCTCCCACTAGCTGGTTGGATCGAATGTGCCTCGGGGAGATCAAGTCCCCACCCCCGAGAGGATCTCCTCAGCCAGGCTCCCACTAGCTGGTTGGGTCGAATGTGCCTCGGGAAGATCAAGCCCCACCCCCGTGAGGATCTCCTCAGCCAGGCTCCCACTAGCTGGTTGGGTCGAATGTGCCTCGGGGAGATCAAGTCCCCACCCCCGAGAGGATCTCCTCAGCTAGGCTCCCACTAGATGGTTGGGTCGAATGTGCCTCGGGAAGATCAAGCCCCACCCCCGAGAGGATCTCCTCAGCCAGGCTCCCACTAGCTGGTTGGGTCGAATGTGCCTCAGGGAGATCAAGCCCCACCCCCGAGAGAATCTCTTCAGCCAGGCTCCCACTAGCTGGTTGGGTCGAATGTGCCTTGGGGAGAGTAAGTCCCCTTTGCTCCGAGACGGTCCCGCTGCCAGGCTCTCACTAGCTGGCAGGGCCGGTGGTACCTCTCGTGGGAGCCGAAGTCCCTTTGCTCCGATGATGACTCCGAGACCGTCTCGTCACCCAGGCTCCCATTAGCTGGCGTGACAGGTTGACCCCTCGGGGAGGTTAAGTGTTTTCGCCCCGAGGCCGTCTCGTCACCCAGAATCCCATTAGCTGGTGTGACAGGTTGACCCCTCGGGGAGGCTAAGTGTTTTCACCCAGAGGATGTCTCGCCACCCCGACTCCCATAGCTGGCATGACAGGTTGACCCCGCGGGGAAGTTACACTCCGCGAATACGTCGGGTTGGATGTTTCTTTCCGAGGTTGTGCCAATCTCGAAAAGAGCGGGGATTGTGTACAAACCCGTATTCGCGAAGAGTGGGCCCAAAACAAGGCAAACGCGTTTTTAAGCTTTTTGGAGATTTTGCACTCTCGGTGGCCAATTTTGGCTCTAGCTTGGAAATATACTATTACGGGGAGGAAAAATTGGCCTCCCCCGATGGCTCGTTTGTTGGGGGGCGGGTGCGACAAGTTGGCTAGCACCCGTCCCGGCCTGTTGAGCCCGAGCTGAGGGCAGGCGAGACGGCCGCGGCCTGGCTCTCGCCCGGGCGGCCTGCTCGCGGGCGAGACGACCGCGGCCTGGCTCTCGCCCGGGCGGCCTGGCTCTCACCCGGGCGGCCTGCTCGCGGGCGAGACGGCCGCAGCCTGGATCTCGCCCGGGCGGCCTGCTCGCGGGCGAGACGGCCGCGGCCTGGCTCTCGCCCGGGCGGCCTGCTCGCGGGCGAGACGACCGCGGCCTGGCTCTTGCCCGGGCGGCCTGGTCTCGCCCAGGCGGCCTGCCCGGCGGCCTGGAACCGCCTCGGGTGTTTGGGGCGGGTGTTGGCGACGTGCTTTTACCGCTGTGCCCCTGGGGGTGTTTTTACCCCTCTTCCCCCCGGTGTGGGTGTTTCCTATTGGCCCAAGGTATGTTGGGCGTAGGGGTATTTTGGTCATTTTGGTTCATGGGATTTGGAAACTATAAATAGACCCCCCTGAGTGCCTTTGGAGAGGTATCTTTTGGGGTTTGCTTCCTCCTCCCTTAGCTCCTTCTTGGTAGAGTAGAGAGAGCTCCTCCAAGACACCCTAGCTCGAGCATTGGCTAGGGAGGGGAAGTGCTCAGGTAGCCTTCTGGGTGTGAGGTGGGACCTCCGTGCTAGAGCTGAGGGTCTATTCCTAGCTTCTTGATCTTTGGTCTGTGACGTTCCTCCGGGCGTAGTATGTGTGAGGTCACCCCTTTCTAGGGACCCCGAACTCCACAGAGGTCAATTTTGACTTCAACAGCACTTACGACACTACACTCAATATAAATAGCAACATTGATCAAAATAAACAACAACACCAATCAATATAGAAAGCAACATCAATCAATATAGACAGCAACAAAAATCAACTACAAAATTAATTTTATAGTGTAAAAGAACATCCCTACCTGTTATGTCTTAGAGCTATGCTCGTGCTCGATGCTCTCCGATTGTGTCAATGTCATAGCTCTTCGACACCAACTATGCCTTTGATCTTGCAAGTTCACGGAAGATGAAATTACATAGCAGACTTAGGCAATTGATTATCATTTGGAAGCAATCGAAGAAAGTAAAAACACAAGACTACTTTTTGATGAATAAGAAAACAGACTTTGCTCTATAATACGACATTGTACACACATATTCTGCAAAAATGAGAAAACAAATCATTAGATTGATGTATGAATTAGGTATGTATTGAAAACAAAGAAAACATACCTTGTTCGCTGATCAGTGTACATTAGTCTATCTCCTTCAGTTATCTAAAACGTGGAACATGTTAAAGTTGGGGGCCAAATAGACACTTAAAATATTGCAATTATTAAAACCAAAAAGAAAAGCAAAATAAAGCATTATTAAAAGAATAAAATGAAAGAAAACATGTTGCTTACTATAGGGATGCTGAAGTCCCCAATGTCTTCAAATCAACACATTCTGAATTGATTCAACATCAAGGCAATTTTTGATTGCACACGCAACCAACACAAACCGAATATGCAATCAAAAACTGAACAAATTGAAATAGAGTAGGAATTTTTGAATGAGATTAATAGGCAATATACTGGACAGAGCAATATAGGACAACTATATATTGCATGGATCAGTTCTTAGTTATTGCTGTTTGAATTCATGTATTAAGATGATTAAGCAAAGAGATATTTATAGAAGAAAAAAATGATAACTATGATTTAGAAAAGTCAACAATTTTCATGCCAAGGGCGATGTGAGAACATTTGGTAATATTGGTAATTAAAAAATCCATATATTCATCAGGATTAGTCTCAAAGTTCAGCATATACAAAAATCAAATTACTAAAACATACTCATCAAGACATATCTGCTCCGCATCGACCATGATCTATCAAATGACCAACATCTATGTAATTGCAAAGCACTCAAAATAATGTAAGCATCAACTAAGCCAATAACTCACAGAATTAGGTTGTCGCACTTGTACAACCCCGTATTCGCGAAGAGTGGGCCCAAAACAAGGCAAACGCGTTTTTAAACTTTTTGGAGATTTTGCACTCTCGGTGACCAATTTTGGCTATAGCTTGGAAATATACTATTAGGGGGAGGAAAAATTGGCCTCCCCCGATGGCTCCGTTGTTGGGGGGCGGGTGCGGCAAGTTGGCTAGCACCCGCCCCGGCCTGTTGAGCCCGAGCTGAAGGGCAGGCGAGACGGCCGCGGCCTGGCTCTCGCCCGGGCGGCTTGCTCGCGGGCGAGACGGCCGCGGCCTGGCTCTCGCCCTGGCGGCCTGCTCGCGGGCGAGACTGCCGCAGCCTGGCTCTCGCCCGGGCGGCCTGCTCGCGGGCGAGACGGCCGCGGCCTGGCTCTCGCCCGGGCGGCCTGGCTCTCGCCCGGGCGGCCTGGTCTCGCCCAGGCGGCCTTCCCGGCGGCCTGGAACCGCCTCAGGTGTTTGGGGCGGGTGTTGGCGGCGTGCTTTTACCGCTGTGCCCCTGGGGGTGTTTTTACCCCTCTTCCCCCCGGTGTGTGTGTTTCCTATTGGCCCAAGGTATGTTGGGCGTAGGGGTATTTTGGTCATTTTGGTCCATGGGATTTGGAAACTATAAATAGACCCCCCGAGTGCCTTTGGAGAGGGATCTTTTGGGGCTTGCTTCCTCCTCCCTTAGCTCCTTCTTGGTAGAGTAGAGAGAGCTCCTCCAAGACACCCTAGCTCGAGCATTGACTAGGGAGGGGAAGTGCTCAGGTAGCCTTCTGGGTGTGAGGTGGGACCTCCGCGCTAGAGCTGAGGGTCTATTCCTAGCTTCTTGATCTTTGGTCTGTGACGTTCCTCCGGGCGTAGTAGGTGTGAGGTCACCCCTTTCTAGGGACCCCGAACTCCACAGAGGTCAATTTTGGCTTCAACACTTTGGTGCGGTGAGCGTGGACAGTGACCAGCACAGAAGATCTTGGGAGAGTGTCATGGCTGGAGGTCAGAGAGGTAGTGATGATCTCGGCGAGCTCCCCAGCCCAGGACCCTTTGTGGGGAGGCAAGAGTTCATGGCCTCCATCCAGGGTATCATGAAGATGCTGCGAAGCATTGCTCCTCAGGGTGGTAGCTCCACCCCGACCCCCCAGGAGCTAGCTCCCCCCCTTCTCGGCGAGACAGCTTCAAGGGATCTCGGCGAGACAGCTTCAAGGGATCTCGACAAGACAGCTTCCAGGGATCTCGGCGAGGCAGCCCCAAGGTGGTTAGGCGAGAGTGCCCCAGGGAGGCAGGCATCCAGGCAACTCCCATCTCCACCACATCAAGTTTTGGCGGTCGGACAAGGGAGAAAAAACGAAGGAGGAATCGCTCCGGGGGGAGAAACCGAGGCCCCAAGGAATAAGGAGTGAGTGGAGAGATCTCACCTTAACTCGCCCAGAGTTCCATATGTATTTTCCTTGTAATGAGTATCC
Source organism: Platanthera guangdongensis (assembly GCA_039583875.1). Classification (NCBI taxonomy): domain Eukaryota; kingdom Viridiplantae; phylum Streptophyta; class Magnoliopsida; order Asparagales; family Orchidaceae; genus Platanthera; species Platanthera guangdongensis. The sequence continues at coordinate 45,215,872 of CM077147.1, forward strand.
CCTAACAGGTTAGGTCAGGGTAGGTTGTATGCAATGTATTTTTTCTTTACCAAGTACTTTTTGCTCCGGGATGGTTCCGCTGCCAGGCTCCCACTATCTGGCAGGGCAGGTTGACCTCTCGTGGAGGTTAGGTACCTTTTGCACTTTTTGCTCCGGGATGGTTCCGCTGCCAGGCTCCCACTAGCTGGCAGGGCAGGTTGACCTCTCGTGGAGGTCAGGTACCCTTTGCTCCGAGACGGTTCCGCTGCCAGGTTCCCACTAGCTGGCAGGGCAGGTTGACCTCTCGTGGAGGTCAGGTACCTTTTGCTCCGAGACGGTTCCGTTGCCAGGCTCCCACTAGCTGGCAGGACAGGTTGACCTCTCGTGGAGGTCCGGTACCTTTTGCTCCGAGACGGTTCCGCTGCCAGGTTCCCACTAGCTGGCAGGGCAGGTTGACCTCTCGTGGAGGTCAGGTACCCTTTGCTCCGAGACGGTTGCGCTGCCAGGCTCCCACTAGCTGGCATGCAGGTTGACCTCTCGTGGAGGTCAGGTACCCTTTGCTCCGAGACGGTTCCGCTGCCAGGCTCCCACTAGCTGGCAGGGCAGGTTGACCTCTCGTGGAGGTCAGGTACCTTTTGCACTTTTTGCTCCGAGATGATTCCGCTGCCAGGCTCCCAGTAGCTGGCAGGGCAGGTTGACCTCTCGTTTGAGGATGTTGGATTTGGTAGGGTTCAAGTGACACGCCTGGTTCCCCACCCCCGAGAGGATCTCCTCAGCCAGGCTCCCACTAGCTGGTTGGGTCGAATGTGCCTCGGGGAGATCAAGTCCCCACCCCCGAGAGGATCTCCTCAGCCAGACTCCCACTAGCTGGTTGGGTCGAATGTGCCTCGGGGAGATCAAGCCCCACCCCCAAGAGGATCTCCTCAGCCAGACTCCCACTAGCTGGTTGGGTCGAATGTGCCTCGGGAAGATCAAGCCCCACCCCCGAGAGGATCTCCTCAGCCAGGCTCCCACTAGCTGGTTGGGCCGAATGTGCCTCGGGGAGATCAAGCCCCACCCCCGAGAAGATCTCCTCAGCCAAGCTCCCACTAGCTGGTTGGGTCGAATATGCCTCGGGGAGATCAAGTTCCCACCCCCGAGAGGATCTCCTCAGCCAGACTCCCACTAGCTGGTTGGGTCGAATGTGTCTCGGGGAGATCAAGCCCCACCCCCGAGAGGATCTCCTCAGCCAGGCTCCCACTAGCTTTTTGGGTCGAATGTGCCTCGGGGAGATCAAGCCCCACCCCCGAGAGGATCTCCTCAGCCAGGCTCCCACTAGCTGGTTGGGTCGAATGTGCCTCGGGGAGATCAAGTCCCCACCCCCGAGAGGATCTCCTCAGCCAGGCTCCCACTAGCTGGTTGGGTCGAATGTGCCTCGGGAAGATCAAGCCCCACCCCCGTGAGGATCTCCTCAGCCAGGCTCCCACTAGCTGGTTGGGTCGAATGTGCCTCGGGGAGATCAAGTCCCCACCCCCGAGAGGATCTCCTCAGCCAGGCTCCCACTAGATGGTTGGGTCGAATGTGCCTCGGGAAGATCAAGCCCCACCCCCGAGAGGATCTCCTCAGCCAGGCTCCCACTAGCTGGTTGGGTCGAATGTGCCTCAGGGAGATCAAGCCCCACCCCCGAGAGAATCTCTTCAGCCAGGCTCCCACTAGCTGGTTGGGTCGAATGTGCCTTGGGGAGAGTAAGTCCCCTTTGCTCCGAGACGGTCCCGCTGCCAGGCTCTCACTAGCTGGCAGGGCCGGTGGTACCTCTCGTGGGAGCCGAAGTCCCTTTGCTCCGATGATGACCCCGAGACCGTCTCGTCACCCAGGCTCCCATTAGCTGGCGTGACAGGTTGACCCCTCGGGGAGGTTAAGTGTTTTCGCCCCGAGGCCGTCTCGTCACCCAGAATCCCATTAGCTGGTGTGACAGGTTGACCCCTCGGGGAGGCTAAGTGTTTTCACCCAGAGGATGTCTCGCCACCCCGACTCCCATAGCTGGCATGACAGGTTGACCCCGCGGGGAAGTTACACTCCGCGAATACGTCGGGTTGGATGTTTCTTTCCGAGGTTGTGCCAATCTCGAAAAGAGCGGAGATTGTGTACAAACCCGTATTCGCGAAGAGTGGGCCCAAAACAAGGCAAACGCGTTTTTAAGCTTTTTGGAGATTTTGCACTCTCGGTGGCCAATTTTGGCTCTAGCTTGGAAATATACTATTACGGGGAGGAAAAATTGGCCTCCCCCGATGGCTCCTTTGTTGGGGGGCGGGTGCGACAAGTTGGCTAGCACCCGTCCCGGCCTGTTGAGCCCGAGCTGAGGGGCAGGCGAGACGGCCGCGGCCTGGCTCTCGCCCGGGCGGCCTGCTCGCGGGCGAGACGACCGCGGCCTGGCTCTCGCCCGGGCGGCCTGGCTCTCACCCGGGCGGCCTGCTCGCGGGCGAGACGGCCGCAGCCTGGATCTCGCCCGGGCGGCCTGCTCGCGGGCGAGACGGCCGCGGCCTGGCTCTCGCCCGGGCGGCCTGCTCGCGGCGAGACGACCGCGGCCTGGCTCTTGCCCGGGCGGCCTGGTCTCGCCCAGGCGGCCTGCCCGGCGGCCTGGAACCGCCTCGGGTGTTTGGGGCGGGTGTTGGCGACGTGCTTTTACCGCTGTGCCCCTGGGGGTGTTTTTACCCCTCTTCCCCCCGGTGTGGGTGTTTCCTATTGGCCCAAGGTATGTTGGGCGTAGGGGTATTTTGGTCATTTTGGTTCATGGGATTTGGAAACTATAAATAGACCCCCTGAGTGCCTTTGGAGAGGTATCTTTTGGGGTTTGCTTCCTCCTCCCTTAGCTCCTTCTTGGTAGAGTAGAGAGAGCTCCTCCAAGACACCCTAGCTCGAGCATTGGCTAGGGAGGGGAAGTGCTCAGGTAGCCTTCTGGGTGTGAGGTGAGACCTCCGTGCTAGAGCTGAGGGTCTATTCCTAGCTTCTTGATCTTTGGTCTGTGACGTTCCTCCGGGCGTAGTATGTGTGAGGTCACCCCTTTCTAGGGACCCCGAACTCCACAGAGGTCAATTTTGACTTCAACAGCACTTACGACACTACACTCAATATAAATAGCAACATTGATCAAAATAAACAACAACACCAATCAATATAGAAAGCAACATCAATCAATATAGACAGCAACAAAAATCAACTACAAAATTAATTTTATAGTGTAAAAGAACATCCCTACCTGTTATGTCTTAGAGCTATGCTCGTGCTCGATGCTCTCGGGCAGCCCGCGGTTGCATCCAGGCGGGCTTTGCCCGCCTGCGCACAGATTTTGCCCGTGCATGATTCTCCGGGTGGCCTTCGGCCGCAATGAAGCGGGCTTCGCCCACTTCCACGCAATTCACCAGCTCGGTGCCACACCCGCCACTCGCGCCCCCCGAAGCACTTTGGTTGTTGTTTGATATTGCATATGCGCTCCGGGGGGGCGCGAGTGGCGGCTGCGGCGCCATGCTATTTAGGGTGCAACATCCATTTCCAGCATTAAAGATAACGCATTTTTAAAAATAAATTAATTAATTGAAGTGACAACATGATTTCACTGTAAAGGAATCTCCTAAACAGCATGATGCTGAAACAACATTTCCTTTTCCAGAATATGATGTGGCTTCATGCCGTTTAGGGTGCAACATCCATTTCCAGAGCATCTCTTAGCACGGGCTGCCGTTCTCAATGCTTTCTGCGGATGAGGTCAGACGTTCACAAAAGATGATTCATAACCACCACGATCACCACCGCCTCCGCCGTGCCAAACGGATCCGAATTTTGAGCTCCAAATGCGAATTTGAATTCAAATAAGTTGATTTGTGAAGCAAATCTGAATATACAGTTATTGGAACAAACATCTCCACACCTAGCAAGTGAACTGAGAAAATAGTACACGTTAATAAAATTGATGTAGATATTACTGCAAAAATTCACAGGCCAAACACAGCCAGTTCTTGTCCTGATCAGATCCAAAATCCTTCTAATTAAAGTCCATTCAAAAGAGAAAAATAAACTCAGCTGATAAAATGAACTTGCTTATTTTGCAGATAAGGTATAAGGAAAAAACTGTGACAACAAACAATTGGAAAAAATCGTGACAACAAACAATTCAGCATCAGAGATTTGTATACCCGGGTGAGAAAGGGGCATTTAATGAAGCCCTACATAAAGAGTTCAAGCCATTTCGCAACTCTATGAAGGTTGGACAAAGGAGAAAAGTGGTTTGAATACCGGTGAAGAGAACCTGGGTGAGCATATCTTCTATTACCCATTAGAGGCAAGGAGAATCCAGTAAAACTGCAAGAAAAGACATTAACGATATAGATCGAGTAAAACAACAAGAAAAATTTGGAAGAGGGGAGGTAATGCAACAAATAGATGTGGACGTGAGGAGGGGGAAAAAGCTACCTGTCTTTGGAGATTATGGGATCTTGTAGGGGAGGAGCTTGAAGTCGCAGGAGAAGAGCCGGAAAACGCTGAAAATCGTCGGACACTGAAGTGAGAGAGAGGAGAGGCGCGTGACCGTCTGCCGCAAATGTGAGGTGAGCGAGAAGATAGAAATGGCGAACGGCGAGGCATCAAAAGGGATAGAGCCCTAGCAGATCGAATGAGCTGGGAATCCAGAGATGCTAGAGCGGATGGATGAGCTGGGAATCCGGAGTCCACACGAAGAGAATCATGGAGGAGAAGTGAGGAAGCAATGTAGCAGCGCCGTGAAGAAGCGAGGAAGCAGTGAAGCAACACCTGCGAGAGGACATCACGAAAGCGGGTTGCAGTCGTCGGCGTGCTGCAGGCATCGGTGGCAGGGGTCGGTTGGTGGTTGAGGGAGAAACCTTCGCGGGAGGCATCCAGGAATCAGACAGATTGAAAGGACCACATAGAAGAGGCGGGCGATGCCCTAGCGGAGAGGCGTGGAGAAGAGGCACGCGATGCCCGCTGGCCACGACTTCTATCGGGGTTGAGAGAGGAGAAATCACCGATATATTGAAAAGCATGAGATCTAACTGCTGGAAATAATTATTTGAAGATCCAACGGCTGAAAGTGAATCTTTGGCGTGCTTCCAAGATATCTATATTATTTTAATATATATATATATATATATACATATATATACATATATATACATACATACACGCTCAGATGCACATACTTTCACATATGACTATTCGTTCACATGTTAGTTTATATTCAATAAAATATATAGTCATAGATTGAAAAGATACAGTTAAATTTAAATATATACACCCAAATGTGAGTAAGAGTGAACATATGTAATATATAAGCGCCCAGATAGGGGTTGAATATCATGAGAGTGAAAAATGTACAGATCCATTGGCCGCGCCTTGAAATTTCACAAGCTTAGTACCTTAGTGCAGGCATCACTGCTTGAACTTAACATAGCTATTTTTTTAAGTTTGTTTACTTAAAATCTTCCTTCTCTTGCATGCTTCTAGATCAACAAGTAGAATAAAAGTATAGGGAAAGAGAAGTTGGGGTAACAAGGCTCCCTTCGCTTGCATGTATTCAGATTAGTGCCCGTCGACCTACCAGGGCAGCAGGTTTCACCAGGGCAGCAGGCTTTGCCTGGTACCTGCCCTATACTGGGCAGGCGCCAAATATGTATGGCTGGGGCGGCCGCCTAAAAATTTTAAATGGCGGGGAAACAACCCCGACTATAAATGTTGCGTGGACAGTGCCTAGCATTAAGTGCTGGTCGTTGAACACTTAGCATCATTGCAGCCAAATGACTGCAGTTGTTGTCAAATGGTAGGGCAGGCTCAGGCAGACCTCCCCCCCTACAAAATTTGTAAGAATGCAACCCACAATACATAATGTATTGTTCGATTGGTTTAGCTCAGCCCATACTGATTTAAACCTTACGGTTTACACTCTTCCTAAGGTGGCATATGAGGACTTTAAGAAGGTCATCAATTCCAACACTACTCTCACCCATAGCTCATAGAACTATAAAGTTCCTAATAAAACTCCTCCACTTGCTCTAAAACTGCAAATCTAACATTTGGAGATCTAAAAATTATTCAAAGCTCATTTTTGATATGCACCTCATTTCACTTTAAATTCTGTCATTTTAGAAGTCTTCCAACAGCTGCCTTTGTTCAAGCTTCACATCCCCAAGACACTCTTTGCCCTCATCAATTGTTGTCACGGGATTCTGGATGTTACATGCTTACATGTCCCCTAACTTTCACATGATTTATCCCCGTACTACACATTGCTCAACAGGAGATCGGGATCTAATACAATTGTAAGAATTCAACTCCTAACATTTAAGTTATTATCCTCTTTAGTTCAACCTGACATTTTTAGAGTCGAACATCACGGTTTTATTATTTTTCTAAGGTGGCATTAAAATATTTGCTAGGATATCACCCATCTCCACGCTACTCATAGCTCACTTGACTATGGAGTTCCTTAAAAAGTCCTCAACTAAAAGCATATTTAATATTTGATGATTCAAATTATTATTTAAGGTTAATAATTTTTCCTTCAATTTTGATGTAAAACTCCATTCGTTCATGCACTTTCATTCACCTACAAGCCGGACATCCTAGATGCTTGTCCGGAGATGTCGCTGTCCAGTCTTCATTCCCAAAGATGCTCTCAACTCTCATAAGAACATTGTCACTAAATTCAAAATGTTATATAATTAACCTAATCATGGGATCCCCAATGTGTGTTCACTTTAAGTGTGAATACTCGCGCATCATCACAAAATAATTGCATGCAATCATTCAGGATTAAAATTGTGTTTTGTACTCGGATTCAAAAAATTGGTCCAAAGATACACGGTTGCATAACTATATCTCATAGCCTATGAGGTATCATGACAATAAAATTTCCTTGATTGTATCCTCGCAGTGTAGAGATCATGCTTGCAATGGTTTATAGTCATCAGGGGAGAGTTCCATGTAGACTTAAACTGAATGTCATATTATTTGTCTATTCAACTACTTCAACTATGTCATTTGCAGTCGAGATTGATCGAGTTGACAGAGCAAGTTGGAGCATTGTGCATAGCAACACTCCCGCAATGTTGAGGTTTATAGTTGTTATGTGTACTTCATTAGTTGAGCTCGTTGGATTCTCATGTTCATGTAGATTACGATCTTACATGCCTAAGTTTTGCATTGTCTTGATCCTACTTCGAAAACTCATTGAGTTTAGTCAAGCAAAACAATTAAGAGTATACAAAAAACTAGGCTCCGTTTGGCGTGATGTTTTTGCTCCGGAGAGTTTGGACAAAAACGCCACCGTCATAGAATGTATATTTGGCATGACAGCGTTTACAAGCACCGCCAAGAAATAAAAATAGTTTTGAACATAAAAATGGATGAAGTTCCTTAGGTGAGGTTGGGTGTTCATCAACGGTGGTTCATAACCACCGAGTTCATGACCTCCTCCTCCATGCCAACGGAGCCCTAGGCTCCGGTTGGGAGACTTATTTTCACCGGTCAAGCGGTGACGACCTTAATTAAGGTCCGGTACATGCGGTCGTCACCGCTTGACCGGTGAAAATAAGTCCCTCCAAACAGAGCCCTAGTTTCCTTCCCCCTTCTAAATTATCTTGAGGTACTTAAAATATTCCAACATAATTGTTATGGTTATCTGTCAACATCCAATAATAATATTTAAGCAGCTTCGGCTTTGTCCAGGTTCCTTAGCTTTTGAAGAAGTAGACAAATACAGGAAATTTATAAAACATATGTGGGTGGAATCTAACACCAACCTAAAGTTTCCCGTCGAAAGAAGGAGATTAGAAAGACCAAGTTAAATAGATTCTGAAATATTCAATCTCTACAGTTTATGATGTATCCCGCAATGCATTATAGTGCATCACAGTATTTTTATGCATTTTTATTTTTCTTACTGCGCATTTTATTTCATGTACTTGTCTTCATTTCAAGTACTCGTTGGCTCATTGGTTTGACCGGCCGTTGAGACTCTGAATAAAACGGTCTGGTATTATTACTTTATTAGTAGTATGACGATAACGGCAAGCCCAAGTCTTTTTAGGTAAACATAAATTTAAAATTCAAATTTTAAATCTAATGCACCGATTTAAAATTCAAATTTTAAATCTAATGCACCGATTTAGAATCAATCAGGAATTATATTTTGGAAATCTCATTTTACAAAAAAAGAAGGCTGATTTTATTCTTTAATAAGAGATTTTATGTGGCCACTAAAACGCTCCTCCCAGAACCGCTAAGACTGCTAAGACCGGAACCAAAAAAATAGAGAACGAAATTTTTGTTTGTTCTCTGCCATTGTCGGTCACGCCGCCGGACTACAACCGCACCCCACCTCCTCCGCTGGAACGACGGCAGCGCCCGCGCAAGGAAGAGCCCCTCCAGAAGCCGCCCTCCCAGTCCGCTCCAGCCGTCGCCTTGGAGCCCGCATCTCAACTCTTCTTACGTCGTTACAGGCATCGCTGTTCCCGTGAGCTCCACCCAGCGCCGCCGCCTCTGTTGGCAGCAGCTTCGTCGGACACCGTCAACCTCAGAAAGCCTTTCCGGCGTCCCGACATCGCTCAGCACCGACGACCGCGCCTCACCTCCGGTTGCTGAACCTGACGGCCTGTATTCAACCCCCCCCCCCCCCCCCCCCCCCCCCCGAGAACGTCTGCCTGTGTGTTATGGATTAGGAGGGATCATTATTCCGCTGCCGACTGCTTGGGTATACTCTCCGCTCCTTGCATTAGTATAAATTTATGCTTTCACTTAAATTAACCCAGGGCTTGTCATTGTGTTCGCATTACTATTAATATCGTTTATTTCATAAATTGTTGTTTGTAATTTCGTCTTGTGCTCGCATAAATTTCACGGAAGATTTGAAATCATAAAACGCGTGAGAGTTCCATTCGAGTGATATTAACCAAAACTCTTAAAGCTCAGAGCGACGACGTTGAATTGCGCGTGCAAAAAAATTGATTTAGCCGCTCAGCTCACGTATTTCCCAAAATGACAGTCCTAAATTTTATTTTATATCAAAATAACTTTTGCCCAAAAATAATTGTTTTCCTAACCCTAGATTTGAGATTACATCAGTTTGGTATCAGATGAATGTCAATCGCTACTATCACGAATCACGTGATCCGGTTTTAAAAATTGTTTTCAAATAATTCTTTTTTTTAAAGTTATAATCTATTTTAATTTTAAAAAACAGCTTTATCATTTTGCCTTTAAGTTTTAAAATTGCAACCCGTCGGTTAATAATATCGAAGTAACCTTTTACGTCAACCAAACACCTGCCCCAGTGGTCGAAAACGACCCAGTTCATCGAGCTCAGAAACTCGCACACCCCGACCCGAAAGCACATAACGAACCACGTCACCAATCCCGTTGGGATATGGGAATCAAGCTGGATGTAGGTGACTTCGAAGGGCGAATAGAGTCCGAGAGCTGTTTAGAGTGGTGCGAAAGGATGGATCGTTTCTTGGCTTGGAAGAAATTGCCTCAAGCTAGGCAAGTTGAGTATGTCACGCTTAGACTGAAAGAGTCTGCCCTAGTTTGGTGGGGACAGCTAGTCGAACTAGCTTTAATTTAGGCATCCCCCCGATCACCACATGGGAAAAGTTTAAGACGCAACTTCGAAAACGATACGTTCCACTCGTTTGTGTAGACCCTCTATAGTAAGTTTCACAACCTACGTCAAGACAAATTATCGGTGGATGAATATACGAACAAGTTTCTAGTCCTACAGTCTCTCCTCGACCTCCGAGAGGACGATAACATGACAGTTTCATGTTACCTGAATGAGTTATGCTACTCCATTAGAGATCAATTAGAACTCCTTGATTACAAGGACTTAGGAGAGGTGTCGAGTCACGCGCGTAGAGTAGAAGCACTGCATAAACGAACATTTGGGAATAAGTCTACTGATAAGCCCCACCCGACTCACACTTTCACTCCCGCCAGACCCTCTTGACCAGTAGTGTCCACGAGCACCCCAGCACTCCCTGCCCCTTCCACCAAAGACAAGGAGGTCATATACACTAGACCTCAACCTAAGACATTTAGATGTTTTAAGTGCATGGAGCCGGGTCATAAGTCTTCTGAGTGCCCGCGACGCCACTTCGTCGCCGTCATCGATCCGGAGAGTAGATTAGAACCTAAGTATGGAGTATTTCTTAGTGATTCCCAGACTGACCCGACCCCTGAGACTGAGTTAGCGAGTGAGTGTGAAGTTGAGGGAGAGTAACCCGACCAGTTAGTATGTGTTCTCCAACATAGACTCCTAACTCCTAAGACTCCAGCTGACGACGACTGGTTGAGAAACAATATTTTTTGTGCCACCGCCCGCATACAGTGATAGTTCAGTTCCATCATCATAGATAGTGGTAGCAAAAAAAACTTTGTCTCAACGCATGGTAGATAAGCTGAAGTTGAAAACTCAACACCTAGGAAAACTCTATAGTCTGTCCTAGGTCACTAGTATCCCTACCATACCTATCAACACCAGTGTCTCGTTGAGTTTTCCATAGGCACTACGTACCAGGATGCAATCTGCTGTCATGTAGCTGCTATCGAGGTCTGTCACATCCTATTAGGACGACCTTGGCAGTATGATAGCATGTCATACACGATGGTGCGAAGAACTCTCACTCCTTTGAGCGCAACAGACGCAAGATCGTTCTTCTCCCCGAGAAGAATAGTCTTGTTCTTAAAGCCCCAAAGAGGACTTCACCCCCTTCTACCACTGTCTCTGTGATATATTTTCCCTCCGCCACCATATTACTGACTGTTTCCCAATTTCGAAAGGAAATGAAGGATAATGATGTCGTATATATGTTGTCGGGTATCGATTCCACTCCCATTACTTTAGACATCCCTAGTTGTGTCCGCTCATTGACGAGTTCTCTGAGATTATGCCGGAGGAGTTGCCCGATCAGCTACCCCCAATGAGAGATATACAACACTGCATTGACCTCATCCCAGGAGTTAGCTTACCTGATTTGCCCCATTATCACATGAGTCCGAAAGAGCATGTGGAGGTACATAGGCAGGTGACCGATCTAATTTTGAAGGGTCACGTAAGAGAGAGTATGAGTCTGTGCGCCGTCCCTGCACTTCTAGTTCCTAAGAAAGATGAGACATGACGTATGTGTGTAGACAGTCGAGCGATAAATAAGATTACCATTAAATATCGCTTCTCGATTCCCCGTTTGGATGACATATTGGATATGCTTAGTGGGTCCCAGGTATTCTCGAGAATTGACTTTAAAAGTGGATACCACCAGATTAGAATTCGACCTGAGGACGAATGGAAGACTGCGTTTAAAACTAGGAAAGGATTATACGAGTGGCTGGTGATGCCTTTCGGGCTCTCCAATGAGCCCAATACGTTCATGCGAGTGATGAATCAAGTGCTTAGATCGCTCATTGGAGTCTGTGTAGTGATATACTTTGATGATATTTTGATTTATAACATTGATCATGATCAACACATGATTCATCTTAGGCAGGTCTCAGAAATTCTACGCGAACATAAATTATATATAAATTTGAAGTGCACGTTTTTGACGGATTGTCTAACCTTCTTATGGTATATCGTTTCTTCTTAGAGCATTAGAGTTAATAGAAAGAAGGTCAAGGCGATAGAATCATGAACTAGCCCTAGAATGATTATCGAGTCTCGAGAATTTCATGGGCTAGCATCTTTTTATCGACGGTTTATTCGGAATTTTAGTACATTGATCGCACATCTGACTGATTGCTTGAAGAAGAGATTGTTTGTTTTGGACTGAAGAAGCCGAGCGCGCATTTTTGTTGGTTAAAGAGAGACTCACGAGTGCGCCCGTGTTAGCGTTGCTTGACTTTGAAAAAAAATTGAGGTTGATTGTGACACATTTATCATAGGCATTGACGCAGTTTTGAGTCAGGAAGGTCGGCCCATAACATTCTTTAGTGAGAAGCTGAATGAGGCGAAGACTATATATTCCACTTATTATCTAGAGTTTTACGTCATCATTCAAGCTCTCCGTCATTAAAGACACTACCTGATCCCACACGAGTTTGTGCTGAACACTGATCACGAGGCTCTAAAACATCTGAACTCTCAGAAGGAGATCAGACGTCACGCCAAGTGAGATGCTTACCTGCAGGAGTTCACTTTTTATTCGAAGCACAAACCCGGTGTCACGAACCGAGTAGATGACGCACTTAGTTGTCACACTCATCTGTTGGTTACCTTGTAGCCTTGCATCACTGACTTAGATTCACAGCGTGACTTCTACGCTACCGATCCGTTCTTCCACAACATTTGGATCGCATGTTAGCATAGTGGGATTGATCCTACTACACAATACGTAGTGAGTGAGGGTTATCTGTTTAGAGGCAGCCCCGCCAATGCATTTGTGAGGGACCACTCCGAGAGACACTACTTAGGAACCTCCACTCGTCTGGGTTAGGTGGACATGTGGGTAAGTCCAAATTATTAAATCTCGCAACTTCACGATATTATTGGCCCAATATGAAGCACAATGTCGTCGAGTTTGTTAGGCATTGTATGACTTGTCGGCGATACAAAGGGCACGCACAAAACTTGGATTATATACCCCCCTTACCGATACCTGAGCGACCGTGGGATGACATCTCGATGGACTTCGTGGTAGGACTTTCTTGCACTCAGAGGAAAGTCAACTTTATTTTTGTAATCGTAGATCGTTTCTTGAAAATGACACATTTTATTACGTATAGGAAAACCGCTAGTGTTGTACACGTCGTTGAACTCTTTTTTAAAGAAATCGTTAGATTGCACGACAGTCCTAGGTCGATCACTTCCGATAGGGATACTCGTTTTATGGGGTATATTTTAAAAACACTGTGGGCCCGACTAGGTACCAAACTCGAATTTAGCAACGCATATCACCCTTACACCGATGGGCAGACTGAGATCGTTAATATGAGTTTGGGGGACCTTCTTAGGTGTTTGACTGGGGAGTGTTGAAACCGAAAAAGTCTCTTGTGGAGTTCACCCTTGGGGAAGGGGTGATCGCGTGCCTACTTCGCTCCTGCAAGCAAAATAACAAAGGAAAACAAAGACAAGAACCGACCCAAGGGCTCGGCGGGAAGGATCCACCACACACCCGGAAGACCTGAGAGCACTTCCCCTCCTTAGCCACAGGCCGAGCTAAGGCTACCTCAGAAAGCGCTAGGAGATCAAGGAGCAAGTGAATCTAAGATGCGTGCCTTTTGAGGTGCCCCTTGGGTCCTATTTATAGAATTTTGTAAACGACCTGCAAATAGCTAACCTCTGCTGTTTTGAACAGCTATGTGCAACCCAACTTGGTCTGCCAATAGCGTAGCTCCGCTGTTCCAACAAGCTATTCGCACCCATGGGGAGGGCATCCTGGTAATTTCACCTCGGGGCTTCTACTGGGCCCCATCCCAGGGATATGGAGGTCAGCTCGCCACTACTCTCTCTCCCCGCGAGAGGCGGGTGCGACCTGGCTCATGCGGCTCCCCTACTCTTCTTAGGCGAGCGCGAGCCGGGCCACCGCGACCCGCCAATCCTCTGCCAATGCGGACCGACGGCCAGGTCGCGTACAGGGGAGCGGGCTGGCGGCCAGGCTTCCAATTGTAATCATGGGAGCCTCAGAGGAGGGCTCGCCAATCTGGACTCGTCGAACCCATCCCCGAATACCAGTTCGATGAATGCCGACCGAAAAGCTCTGTTCGACGGATGGCGACCCAAACTCTGCTCGACGAATGGCGACCCAAACTCTGCTCGACGAATGGCGACCCAAACTCTGCTCGACGAATGCGACCCAAACTCTGCTCGACGAATGGCGACCCAAACTCTGTTCGACGAATTCTGAGCGAGCGAGGGGGGTGAAGGGGCCGACTCGCGTAGCTCGCCCGACCTGGGCGAGAGCGAGCTGGCCTCCTGTCGTCTGCCCCTCGCATGTTATTCTGGTGTGGGCCGGGCAGCCTGGTTCGCTCGCCTGGCTTGGCGGACCTGCTCGGCGAACACGGGGTTGTACACAATCCCTGCTCTTTTTGAGCTTGACTAAGCTCAGAAAGAATCATCCAACCCGCGTGTTCGGCGAGTGCTGTGCTGAGCTGTCATGGAATCTTCTGGTGAGTCCCACTATCTGGCTATAAATACACCACTGAGCCATTGGATGAATCCTCACCTCATTTTGACTTCCCAGGTGTACTGTAGCTGCACCATGTCAGTCAGCGAGGAGGTGCCAGCCCGTCTGGCAGTCGCGGGCGAGAAGACTCGAGAAGAGGCCCCCGAGGTCGCCCCTTGGTTGGCGCGTGGGTCTCCCGGCCCTCTCTTCAGGCCGGTAAAAGGAAGGATTGTTAGGAGGTCCCCGGCGAATGTCCTCCTGGGCTCCACCTCGGCAGCCGACACTGAGGTCCTCCTTGAGGTATGTGCTCCTCCCTCCTGACTTGTTGCTTCATTTCTGACCTATTCTCTAGTAGGTACTGCCGCGCGAAGATGAGGGCGGTGGGGTGGGGGGGGGGGGGGGGGGAGGATCGCTCCCCTCCTCTGTCGACTGAGCGGATCGCCAGCCCCTCGGGCCTGGATCGTCCCCCCCCCCCCCGAATACCCCCCGGTCGCCGATTCCTCCCGGGCTAGGGAAATCTCTTGCAGCCTTAGAGGGAGAACCCTTCCAAGGTCGGCCGGGTTCTTCCTGACCGTCCACCGGTATGGAGAGCGTGTCGAACCCTGGTAAGCTCGCACTCGACGCTTGTTTTGTTCTCGCCTGTCGCCTCTGAATCTCTTCTTTTGCAGGTTACAATGCGATCTCCTCTGAGACTGAGATGAGCGAGGGGTATTCGCCTCCCCCCGATGTGGAGGGTGTTTTAGAGTATTTGGGCGACCCGGCGGACGCGGTGGGGATGAAGAGGCAGGTGACACGGCTGTTCCAGAAACATACTTTGTTGCTCCAGGAGATCGTCAAGAGAGTCGACCGGGACAAGGCCGAGACCGGGGCTCGGCTCGCGGCTCTGGAGGGGCCCCCGCGCACAGCCGAAGGCGATGAGGTCACCTCTTCTGGCGTGCACATCACGCGGGCCGAGGAGCGGCTTAAGAGTGTCACAGAACAAGTTGGTCTGGCTCAACAGGAGTTGGTGGCGGTGCACGATTACCACTATCCGCGCGTGCCGCCACGAACCGGAACGCAAAGGCGGGGCAGGTGGAAGTGGATCCAATACTGATCCGCCTCCCCTGCCCCTTTGCTCGCGACCTACCGCCGGGCCAGGCCGCGTCTATGCTTCATGGCCTCTCGCTTTAGGGGGGATCTGTTATTTTTAGAAACTCTCTCTATGTCTGTAATAATCTGAGACTTTTTTCGCCCGTCCACGGGCCTGATTTCTGATTTCTGATTTCTGATGTGCTTGTTTTTATCGCGCTGTTGCTCGACCTTCTTTGAGGGGGTTATGGACGAGACCGCATCGTCCGCTCGTCGCTCTTTCGGGCGGGTGCGAGACTATAGGATGGATTTGCCCAGCCCGCCAACCTGATCTTGGCGAGAGCGGGCCAGAAGCTCGCTGGTTGCGATCCTCCCTGGCTCGCTCAGAGTTCTGGGCGGGTGCGGGCCGCAGCTCGCCCTCTTTTCGTGCGGATGCGGTGGGCATGACCCGCTTTTGAACGGTCCCGGCGGCGTGATCGCGAGCAGGGAAGTCGAACCGTCGAGCCTGATTTTGCTATCCGCACTTTTCCCGCCGACGAAGGATTTTCCCGCTCTTTTTCCTCCAATAAATAAGCCCTGCCGGCCTTTATCCATTTACCCCACTCAAGCCCTTTTCCTCTTCTCGTGCCTTGCAACCTCCGCCTCGTGTGTGCCCTCCCCAGGTTTCTTCGCTCGCTCAACAAACCTTCTGCGAGATGGGCGGCGACAGCGGTGACGCGGACGGGCGGAGCAAGTGTGCTTGGACTTTTTCCGAGCATGACTTCCCTGGCGCTGTTATCTCTGAGAGCGAATACTTAGACGCCCTCAGTGACCACGTCTCACCCGGGTTCTCGGCGAGGCGGCCCAGAGAAGGGGAGAAGATCAACGATCTCTCTGGGGATGAGCTCGCCATTCCCCTGGCTCATTTTGAGGTGGGCCTCCGACTTCCTCTGCGGCCGGAAGTCCGTCAAGTGTTGAAGTACTTCGGGGTCGTCATAGGCCAGATGACCCCGAACTCGGTGGCAGTCATGGTAGGGTTCGCCTGCTTTTTGCGGGAGGAGCGGGTCGAGTTCAATCTTGCGGTCTTCCACAAATTGTTCTCCTTCCGCGCGAACTGGGACGGGACCGCCTACTTCTCCAGCGCCCACATCAAGATGCGAGAGGCCGTCAACAAGAGCCACAACTGGCTCAAGAAATTTATGTTCGTCAAGGGCGACTTCGACAATGTCCCTTTCTCGCCGGTGCAGCTCAGCGTGGCGAGTTACCGACCGCCCAGCCTGGGGGGCCATGAAGCCGAGTTGTGGGGGTTCTTCGCTGGGAAGAACTTCGAGGTCGCGTACTTGCGCCGCAACCTGGCTAACCTCGCCGCAGTCTCGCCCGGGGGAGGTTAGCTACTCGCCATTTCTCTACTTCGCTATTTTTGTACCCTTGCTTCACCCTTTCTCTCCTTGGCAGGCGAGCGGGACGTTCCCCTTCATCCCCCTTATGAGAGTACCCGAGTCATCTCCAGCGGCCTCTCCCGCGCCCAGGCCGCTGACGCCGCTCAGCGTGACATCCCGGCAGTTCCCGCCAAGAAGCGGCCGGGCCGCGAATAGCCTACCCCTCCCCCGCCCAAGAAGGTGAAGACTACGGGGGAGGCATCCGCCGTGGGCCAAAGGAAAGGTAAGGCCCCGGCGGATCAATCGGCTGAGGGTCTCGCCCTCTTGACTGCCTCGACCAGCGAAACCCCTGGAGAGGCGGCGGCCACTTCCGGGCCGCCGGAAGGGGCGCGAGTTGCCGCGAAGCCGGTGCCGAGGGGGCATCACAATTTCGGCTACGGCGAGAAGTACCTAGACGAGCTCGGCGCCCCGCTTCTGCTATGGGATAAGGAGTCAAATCGCGCGGTGATCTCGACCCTGCTGCCGAGCTGGCTGGAGCAGGACACCATCGGAGGGGAAGCCTACAACTTCTCATTTTCCCTTTACTCGTGGGAGGACGCTTCCATTTACGACAAGGAGGCGACGCGGGTGTTGGTGCACGAAAGTGCGCGGGCTCAACTCCGCGGCGTGGAGCTGATCCACATGGTTGGGCGGCGCTGCACCCAGTTGGTGCGAAACGCCACCTCTCTTAAGAAGTTGGCGGACGAGAAGGAGGAGGCCCGCAAGCTCGCTCAGGGAGAGGCGGATCTCCAGAGGGAGCGGGCCGACCCGGCCGAGGCGACCGTCGCTCAGTACTTGGGAGGGGTGGTACATCTCTCAACCTGCACTCACTTCTAGTTGTCGTTTCCTTTCCCGAATCCATCCTTTAATCATCTCCCTTTTCGCAGGACGCGGCGACGGCCAGCCGGATGGGCGCCGAGATCGCCACCTTTGATCAGGACAAACTGGCGCTGGAGGCGCGGGTGCGTGAGCTGGAGGCTGCCACAGCCGCCCCATGCCAGCCAGCAGTAGCTGCCGACTGGAACACCATTCTAACTACGAGTTGGAGGTGTTGATGCAGAAGAACGCCGCTAGCGCCGCGAAGTATACGATGCAGATGCTGCGGCGTGCCGACCTCCTCAAGAGCGAGGGCGTGGGACTCTCGACGAGCGAGGTGGTTCCGGCACTGTTCCTTCCTGTGCCGGACCCTGGGGATAAGTCCTACCAGCGCCTCTACGACTTCTCGCCCAGGATCTCGCGTCGCCCTCGCCCCTGAGACATTTTTGGTTATATGTATATCCGTACATTTTTGGTTGTTTGAAATGTAAGCGCGAGCCGCGCCATGACTTTGCGATTTTTATCTATTCATGTTCTTATAAATGCTTCCTCGCTCGCCTTATATGCATATTTGCTATTATTGCGCGATGTAAATTCTCCCTTTCCGTACTCGCGGCCGTTCCTCTCGCGTTACGTCGACGAGGTCGCACGCCACGGATTTGGCTTAGGAGTCATATGAGACCCACACAGTCGTCCCGCTAGCGGCGACCTGCCTCTGCAGCCCGGCCCCGCTGCGGTGACTACTCGCTCTCCAGGAGAGGCGAGCCGGCTCGTCGATCACCTGAGCCATCGGATTTCTTGCGGGCTGACCCTCTTGCAATGCGACCTGGGTTCTCACCCCCTTTTGGCCGTCATTTTGGGCGCTGGGCGACTACGTTAGACCCCCCTTTTGGTTAACTTCGCGACTCCAGTTACTCATCTTTTGGACATCTGGTTCCCCGACTTTCGACACTGCTTTGCGCATCAAGACCTGCCCCGTTAGCTGGCGAGTAGCTGATGTTTTTCCCCGATGAGTGACATACAACCCTGCCAAATAGGTGAGAGCCCGTCAGCGGGATCTGCTGGGGGTCCGGGGTTGATACCATCGAGTGACTTCCAGCTCTGCCAACTAGGTGAGAGCCTAACAGCGGGATCTGCTCGAGATCTAAGGATGACACCGAGTGACTTCCAGCCCTCTCAGCTAGGTGAGAGCCTGACAGCGGGATCTGCTCGGGGTCCGGGGTTGATACCATCGAGTGACTTCCAGCCCTGCCAGCTAGGTTAGAGCCTGACAACGGGATCTGCTCGAGGTCCAAGGATGACACCGAGTGACTTCCAGCCCTGTCAGCTAAGTGAGAGCCTGACATCGGGATCTGTTCAGGGTCCGGGGTTGACACCATCGAGTGACTTCCAGCCCTGCCAGCTAGGTGAGAGCCTGACAGCGGGATCTGCTCGAGGTCTAAGGATGACACCGAGTGACTTCCAGCCCTGTCAGCTAGGTGAGAGCCTGACAGCGGGATCTGCTCGGGGTCCGGGGTTGACACCATCGAGTGACTTCCAGCCCTATCAGCTAGGTGAGAGCCTGACAGCGGGATCTGCTCGAGGTCTAAGGATGACACCGAGTGACTTCCAGCCCTGTCAGCTAGGTGAGAGACTTACAGAGGGATCTGCTCGGGGTCCGTGGTTGACACCATCGAGTGACTTCCAGCCCTTCCAGCTAGATGAGAGCCTGACATCGGGATCTGCTCGAGGTCTAAGGATGACACCGAGTGACTTCCAGTCCTGTCAGCTAGGTGAGAGTATGACAACGGGATCTGCTCGGGGTCCGGGGTTGACACCATCGAGTGACTTCCAGCCCTGCCAGCTAGGTGAGAGCCTGACAGCGGGATCTGCTCGAGATCTAAGGATGACACCGAGTGACTTCCAGCCCTATCAGCTAGGTGAGAGCTTGACAGTGGGATCTGCTCGGGGTCCGGGGTTGATACCATCGAGTGACTTCCAGCCCTGCCAGCTAGGTGAGATCCTGACAGCGGGATCTGCTCGAGGTCTAAGGATGACACCGAGTGACTTCCAGCTCTGTCAGCTAGGTGAGAGCCTCACAGCGGGATCTGCTCGGGGTCCGGGTATATTTCGTCTTTTCATACAAACTATGGAGACATGAGTGGCATGTCAAGGAATCTCATTAAAAATCAAAGTATCACTTACGTGTTTTAAGAAAAAAAGCGCTTCAAGTCGTCACCACTTCAGATGAGACTTAGGGTCTCGCCCTCCACATTCTGGATTCGATACCCTCCTGACCTCAGTGTTTCCTTTACAATGAATGGTCCCTCCTTGCTAGGGTTGAGCTTCCCCACGGTTGCCGACCTTCCCGCTGCATCCACTTTCTTTAGTACCAAGTACCCTTCCGCAAACTGTTTGACTCTGACGTGTTTGTCAAAGTATTTGACCATCCCCCTCTTCACCTCTTCCTGTCGAATGGAGGAAAGGTCACGCAGCTCCTCCACCATGTCAAGAGAGAGTCGCAACTCTTCCTCATTCTCGGTTTGCCATTCTTCCCGACCTTCCCCCGCTGCGACAACTTGAGGCGTTTGAACTTCGAACTCCACGAGGAGCACTGCCTCGCACCCATGGGAGAGCTTGAAGGGGGTCTCTCCTGTAGCTGTGTTGGGGGTGTTCCTCAGGGCCCAGAGAACCGCAGGAAGCTGCTCCACCCAGCTCCCCTTCAGATTTTCCACTTTCTTCTTTAGGAGGTTGACAATGATCTTGTTTGCGGCCTCAACCTGTCCGTTGCTCTTGGGGTGGTGGACCGAGGCGAATCTGAGGTCGATCCCAAACTGCTCGCAGTAACTGATAAACTCCGCGTTGGCGAACTGGAGCCCATTGTTTGTGACAATTGCCTGGGGCAACTCGTGGCGACAGATTATCTCCCCCCAAACGAAGTTACTGATGACCTGGGAAGTCACCTTGGCCAGCGCCTTCACCTCCAACCACTTGGAGAAATAATCGATCATCACCAGTAGGAACCTTCTCTGCCCACTGACCTAGGGGAACGGTCTAACCAAATCCATCCCCCAAATTGCAAAGGGCTAGGGGGCTGTGATACTTTTGAGTCGCTGAGTCGGCTGTAGCTGGAGGGGAGCAAACAACTGGCATTTGTGGCATCTTCTTGCGAACTCCGTCGCATCGCGGCCCAGGGTGGGACAGAAATACCCTTGCCTGACGATCCTTCCTTCCAGGGTCCGACTCCCGGAGTGACTCCCGCACTCCCCGGAGTGGACTTCCTCCAAGATTCTTTGTACTTCCCACTCAGCCACGCAACAAGCCAACATTCCCGAGAGAGTCTTCCTGTACAACTGCCCGTCCTGGAGGAGGTAGTACGCCGAATTGTACCTGAGCTTCTTCTTGTCCACCCCCTCCGGATACTCTCCCGTGGAAAGGAAAGTTGTGATCGAGTCCATCCACGAGGATCACCGATCTATGTCCATGAGCTCTCCCTCTTCGATGGAAGGGCGGAATAGGTCGGTGATGGTACCCCCCACCCGGGGACCATGCTTCGCTAGCTGATCGACCTGCTCATTCTCCTCCCGGGGCACGTGTTGGATGGAAAATGTTTGGAATGTGTCGATGACCCCCTTTACTTTGGCTAAGTATAGCTGCAGGGTAAGCTCTCTCGCCTCGAACTCCCCGTTGATTTGGGAAGCTAACACCATGGAGTCAGTAAGGATCTCCACGTCTAAAACCCCCAGCTCCCTGGCCAGGCGCAGCACTGCTATCACGGCCTCATACTCGGCCTGATTATTGGTGATGAGGAAGTGCACCACCACCGTCTTCTCAATTCTAGTCCCCTGGGGGCTCTCCAAGATCACCCCCACTCCTAGAGAATGCCTCCCCGAGGCGCCATCTACCTTCACCTTCCAAAGAGTCGGATGAGTGAGCTCTTCCTCCGCCACCTCAATCACATAATCGACCAAGAAGTCGGTCATCGCTTGAGCTTTGATCGAGAGGCGGGGGACGAAGGAGACGTCGAATTTACTCAACTCCACCGACCACTTGGCCAGCCTGCCAGAATGCTCCACCTCCTCAAAGATGTTGCGAAGGGGATGGTCAGTCACTACTCAGATTGAGTGTGCCTGGAAGTAGGGTCGCAGCCTTCGGGCTGAGATGATCAGGGCGAAGGCCAGCTTCTCCAAAATTGGATATCGGAGCTCGACCTTCCTCAGGACCCGACTCACGTAATATATGGGGAGCTGCTTCTTCCCCTCCTCACGAACTAGGACAGAGCTCAAGGCCTCCGCCCCGACCCCGAGATACAAAAACAGGTCTTCCCCCTCCTTTGGCCCTTGGAGCAATGGGGCCCGAGTCAACTGCTGAAAGTCCACCTAGTGTCAACTATCTTCACCTATGGGGGGGGGGGAATAGATGACGTGCAGCGTTTTTGCGGAATTTAAATTGTACCTGCACACGAAAATAAAACAACACAGCAAACAGAGTACACAAGCTATTTATATTGGTTCCCCGATTTGGGTACATCCACTTTCCCCCTTCGACCTATCTCCCAACAAGGGACGACTCGGTCACTTCACCAACAGGATTGAAATCCAATCCTTGCACTATCGGAAGGAACCCTTCCACACGTAGGAGTCAACACTCCCACAACACGGGTTGCACCCAACCCTTACAACTAGGAAACAACGTTCCTTTACAACAAAAGTAAAACTAGAATGTACAAGAGATACAAACTACGTTTGGAGACTAAGGTGTCCCTCTTCGTTGACAACGTGTTCTTGAAGTCCACGAAGAGTCCACAACCCTAGATCTCTCTTGGAGAGAATCTCCCCGGAACCGGCGGCGGCAAGATGGGCGGCGGCTAGGTTCACGGGATCGGCGGCGACAACGATGTGCGGCTGCTGTACGTTGGAGATCCAAACTTCGTAGCGAAGCTAGCTAGGTCTACCAACGGTCACACTAGGATCAGTCGTCTCGATCGATTCGGACGGGGAAGATTTTCCCGATCAACAAATCAAGAGACAAGAGATCTCCGGTTAGACGCGTGAGACTCTAAGCTTGGCTAAGCTTCTGTCGATGGGAGATCTGGAAGAAACCACGATCAAGACCGACGATCAACTTGCTCGAGCGGCGACGGCGGCGGCGGCGGAGCGGAACTCGCGATCTAGGTCACGTCGCGGCTCAGCTTCGTATATTTTTTCCGTTCTCATACTGTTCAAAAATAAGCCTGTATTTATACTGTAGACAACTTCAAGATGACCGTTGTGGGTCCCACCAGAAGAAACCCTAAATCCGGTTCAAAATAGTGCCAGCGGCAGAATCCGGTCCAGCTTTTTCCCGAAAATTGCCCAAGTAAAAATCGGCGAGAATCTCCTGTGATTCTCGTCGAATCGTCGAGAATCAAGGGTGATTCTCGACGATTCGGCGAGAATCACAAAGTGATTCTCGACGATTCGTCGAGAATCACAAAGTGATTCTCGTCGAATTTGACTTGATTGCACTCTGATTTAGCCGGCGAGAATCAGCCAGTGATTCTCGACGATTCGGCGAGAATCACTAGTGATTCTCGCCGAATCGGCGAGAATCACTTGGTGATTCTCGTCGATTCTTACTTAGATGATTTTTCGTCTTACGCCTCTGAGCTGCTCTTTGACTCATCCTTGCTCCTTGTCTGCTCTTGCATAAACACAGCCCTGTACTTGAAAGTAAGTGCACTCCAATAGAGAGAGTACACGTAGGCCAACACACTGATCTGCTCAACGAGGGATTACGTCGTGCAGACCCGTGTATATTGACCTACTGCACCCTGACATTGGTGTGCACTTAGCGTGGAATAACTGCAAGCACAACTTGAAATATTTTATCAAATACATTGTGAATTCATCTTAGCTTGACAGGTGGCTTCCTCAAATCCAGGTAATTGTGGATACAATACCCAACAATCTCCCCCTATTTGACGAAGCCAAAATCCTACTAGCTAAGATGAATACCACCAACCAGATAATATATACAACATACAGAATTTAGAGATGCAGCACAAGAGAGTATAGGCAAACAGACCAAAACTTGAGTCACTCATAAATTCATATACATATATATATATATATATATATATATATATATATATATATATATATATATATATATATATATATATATAATTTCAAGATTGTTCATATAATAATAATACACGTTAATTGTTCTTATGAGAGAATGACAAGCTATAAATTTCTGACTATTTTTCTTTGGCTAAGTCATCCTTGAGTTTCTGAGCCAAAAACTTCTTCCTTTGCCTTTCAACATACTCCTTAGGCTTTGGATAGTATCTGGGTGGAGGAGCTTTATCTGCCGCAGTGTTGGTCCTGAAAAAGATGTTCCGTTTAGCTTCATACGTCTTGTGCAGCTCCCACTCATGCTGGCTGTATACGTCGTTTCGATTGATTTCTCCCTTTTCTTGTAGCCAGAATGTGTCCAAGATGATACTCTTTGAAACCGGACTCCACTTTTCATTTCTTACTTCCTCCTCCTTCAGTCTGATTCTCTTTTCAGCTTGTGTTTCCTTAGACGTCCCTTCTTGCGATTTCCTCTTGTCCCTGGCTTTTGCTAGGGCTCCTTGATCAAACATTGCCATCAGTTTTGCCTTGGAGGAGGCCCTAGCAGCCTATGAACATCAGCTTCACTTACAGGAACTTCTTCAACACTGGCGCCCTCATCAGCCACAGTATTATCTTCAGGAGCAGGAGCACCCTGGGGATTTTCAGGGATATTAACGCCTAACCCTTGTTGGAGCATCCACCAGCAACTGTCATAAACATATTTGTTTGACTGCTCAAAGTTGTTGATCATAACTTCCCGAAGCTCAGCCATCTTAGCTATATATTCTTTCTTCCCCTTTTTGGCTTCGACTGCAATGGAGTTTGCATAAGAATGCAGTGACTCATCAATATGCTTTGTAGTCCTGGAGAATTCATTGACCAAGGCTTGTTGATTGGTGTTAAGAGTTACCATATTGCCATCAAACTTTTGAATGTTATTTGCTACGACATGAGCATTTTGATTCACTACGGCGAGAATATCAGTGTTCTTTTTCAATCCGTCCATAAGAAGAGTGACAGCTTGGCCGGCCGCTGTATACTTATCTTCAAACTTCTTTTCCATCACGTCCAGTTTGTGATTGATCTCCACCATGTTCTTGAGCATGAGATTCTCTGATTTCTTAATTCTGATCAACATTTTATTTTGAGCTTTCTCAAAAGATGCTTTGAGCTCATCCACAATACCCTGAATGACATTCACGGTGTGATTGGCTAGATCATCTCGTAGTGGATGAGCCTGAGGCACTCCTTGGCCTTGCTCTTCATCAGACGCACCTGTAGAGCTGGACACGAGCACAATATCTAAGGGGGGAATGCTTGCGGCCTCTGTAGATTTTTCGGACTCCCCCTCCACTGTTGCACTAATGATCTCAGGAACGATCTCAGGAGCGTGCTTGTCAGATGGAACTTCAGTGATATCCTGAGTCTCCAAAGCATCCTGTCCCTCATTGCCTTCTTCCTCACCTTCATCATCCATGAGATCATTCTCATCAGCATCATCTTCCAACCCTTCGTCAGCAGTCTCCTCTATAGCACCTCCGGCTCCTAGATCGTTCAGGTTCAGGGCCTCCTCATTCTCCAGCACAACTTCACTTTCTTCTTGTATATCCGCCACTGCATCTCTGGCTATCTAGGAGATGTCAGATACGATATTAGCATCAGTGGGTAGAGGCTCCCCCTCAATTCCTGCAGTCAAAGCATCAGGAATTTCACTGGGGATAACTAAGGAATCAGCCACAGTTCCGTCCTCGGCTGGAGATACTTCCTGTTGTTCTACCACGGCAGCCTGCCCAATGCGCCTCTCCCATCTGTAAAAAACACTCGAGTCCATTTTCTTCAAGTAATGTAGAGGAACACCTTTGCTCATGTCGTACTTATCTCCGTTCAACTGATTGAGATACAGACTGATGATTCAGCCAAAGCTAGGAGATCTGAGGGTGTCCTTTATCTTCTCAAAAAGCAATGCCCCCCAGTTGAATCCTTTTCTGCAGACAATTGCCACCAGGATCTTGAACATAACCGCAGAGACGTGGTCATGAGAACCCGGTTTGCATATGAGTACCTTCCCAATGATGTCTGACAGAAGTTTCCCTTCTTCATTCATATCCTTTCGCTTTATCGACCGAGTTCCTCGAGCGAGTCCACAGAATAATAAAGTCCTGGTTTTGTCTTCTTCCTCAAGATAGTCCTCGTGCTCCGAACTAGTGAGCTGCAAGTATTGGGTTAGCTTGTTTGCAGACATCTTGATCGTTGCCCCTGCAACCTTGCTCTTAATGAGAGAGTCTTCATTTCGGAGTTTGGCGGTAGCGAAAAACTCCAGCACTTCCTTGTCCAAGATTTTACACGGGTGCTCCAGCACGAATGAGAGTCCAGCCTCTTCCAGCATAATAATGATGTTTCTGAATTCGTCAGAGGCATGTGAGAACCCTGTTCGAACCAGCTCACATCCAGTGATCAGTCCAGCGGTTGTCCTTGGAGCCATCGCAAACCTAGGGAGTGAATCCCTACTCTA
Organism: Platanthera guangdongensis; assembly: GCA_039583875.1. Classification (NCBI taxonomy): domain Eukaryota; kingdom Viridiplantae; phylum Streptophyta; class Magnoliopsida; order Asparagales; family Orchidaceae; genus Platanthera; species Platanthera guangdongensis. The sequence goes on from CM077147.1 coordinate 45,241,862, forward strand.
CGCTTAATCAAAAGTCAATAGGGAAGCGACACTAGTAATAAAGTTCTTGTAAGGATGAGGATGTGGTTACCTAACAGCGTAGACAGTGAGTTAGTTTGATAAAGACGACGAACACCTGGGAGGTGCACCCGACTGTGAGTGATCAAAACTGTGGAGAAATCTCTGGACGAGAGAGAGAGAGGAGAGATCCACGGAAGGCAATCGGCGAGATCGGCGAATCGGGAAGAGTCGGCGGGAGTCCTTCGTGAGAGATCTTGCGTGATGTCGACGGAAGGGGAAGAATCACGGGTCCTTCGGTGAGAGTCCTTCGGTGAGAGTCCTACGGGAAGAAGCTTGCGGGAATCTTGCGGGAATGCTTCACGAATCGGCGAGAGTCCTGCTGTTGTCGATTCCTGCTGTTGTCGACGAAAGAGGCGATCGGCGAGTTTAAAAAAGATTTCCTGCCGAATATGAAGGGTCGGCGGGAGACTGGCAAGATTTCGACGAGTTTAAAGGAAGAAATTGAAGGGATTTTAAAGGGTTTCCGTTTGTCTAAGTCGAAATTGAAGGGATTCTTTAACAGGAATCTACGGGTTAAGATACATGCCGGATTTTCGAAGTCTTCCGATGTCAAGTCAATTTAAAAATCTTCTAAATATATAAATACTTCTTAAAGCCAATCTATTTAGGGTTTGAACCGGGCTTTTCCATACATTTCTTGATGGCAAGATTTCCAATGACGTATCTTCGTTGTCGAGATTTCCAAAGACGTATCTTCGTTAGTTTTCAGTGAACTAATTTACGCCTGTAGATGTTAGTTCTCGAATCTACCAGTGGAATTACCGATAATTCTTTAATGATGTATCTAAGGTTTATATTCACCGTGTTAACCTATCCTTAGATGTGCACACATATAAGTATATATATATGTATATAAAGATATATGTATATATGTAAATGTCGATAGAAAATGACTCAAGTCTTGGAGCTGATGAGAAATACCTGAGATTATGAGAGTTAGCATTTAGCCTCTCTGACTAAAACATACCAGGTGCTCGATGTGAGTATGCCCATATAGATATCACTGCTGTTATTCCAGATGCATGTTCCAATTCAGTCTTGAAACATCTACTGTCTAGTTCCCATTATATTTACGGGAACCTACACTACCCTGCAAAAGAGAGTTACTTTACCTTAGGAACCCAATACATATTGGGTCCTAGGTTCTTGTTAGAATAAACACTCGACTGCCTTCCTTCAGAAATCCTGACAGGAAGACTACCTCTGCCCTGGAGATGTGGATAGGCCCTTGCCCTTGAGACAGAGGGGTTGTGCCAACAGTCTATGACAAAGTGTCCCACCTTGCCACAGCACCAACACTCGTGAATGTTGTATCTCCGTTTCTGACCTGATCTAGTGACTGAGGTAGTCATGAGCCTAGGTCCAAACGGGATAGATCTGGATCTGCTCCCAGAACTGCCTCTTCCACCGTGACACGTGGAAGGGTGGAATGAATGCATGCAGCGAGCGTCACGAGGTCTGGGAGGTGGTGCCTTCCTTTTAGACAGCCCCCTTCCTGAGGCCCCATGAGAACTTACAGCATGACTTCTAACCCCCCTTTCCTGTGTCCTTGGGTGGAGAGAAGAGTTCTGAGAGCTGATACCAGCCGATTCATGCCGAGTAGGGGCAGTGGCCGAGAATACAAAGGGCTCAGAATGAGCCTTAGGTATTCTCTCATGGGTGGCCATGACAGCCCTTGCACTATGGGTGTCTCCACATGAGGACAGATCACCCTTGCAGTGACCACGATTATTCCTGTGGTCATACCTGAAGGCATGATGAATACCCTTCCTGCTTGGAGTGGGGGGTCGGAATACCGTTTCCCCATTTCTCCACGAATTGATAATTCAGGAGATCCACCCGTTTTCTTCCTTTCTCTTCATAGCATCAACCTTGGAAAAGTTTGATACTATCCTTTTCTCAGTCTCTAGACTACTCTCTAGATCAGAGATTTTAGAGTCCTTGACCTTGTTGGATGCCAATTGGAGAACCAACAAGATCTTCAGCCGTGCAATCTCCTGAGCTTGTTCTTCAACAAGCAGGTTGCTTTTCTGAAGGGCTCTCTTCAGGGAATCAGAATTTTCTGAAGGGACACAGTTCCTGTCTTCAGAAACTTCAAGAGAGACGGGGCAGGATGAAGAAGTTACCTGCTCTTCAGTGTTATTGTCGTTAGAGCCAGTGACCGTTGTGTCATCCTCATCAGAGCTGCTTTCCTCACTGGCCTCTTCAGTCTCTGACACGGACACTGGAGCTCTGATGCTGTCCGATTGATCCTTGCCTTCATCTTCAGAGGCGAGGACCCCCACATAGGCTTCATCCTCTAGTTGACAGCAGATTCCAGCTTTCTCTGATCCCCCCATCAGCTCTGAGATCATCACCCACATAGATTTGGCCGTCTCACATTTTTTCAATCTAGAGCAAGAAGGTCCAGACCAGATATCCATGATAATCTGACGAATCCTCTTGTCCAGATTAAATAATGAAAGTTCCGTCTCCGACATCTCAGCAATACACTTGGGCACTTGGATATTCTTTCCAGAGCCGGAGGTCTTCATGGGAATAAAAGAACCCTCTTCCAGGATGAAAGATGTTCGAGGATCGATAGCCTCCAAGTGATACGACACTCTCATCTTCCAGACGGGATAATACTCCTTTGTGCATGTGGGAAAAATTAGTGGCGATATCTCATGATCCAGCTCCATGCTTCTGACACTGGTGGCAGGATTCTACTCAAGGTGTAAACCTTTTTGATGAGTAACCTGGCTTTGATACCACTTGAAAGTCCACCTAGTGTCAACTATCTTCACCTATGGGGGGGGGGGGGAATAGGTGACGTACATCGTTTTTGCGGAATTTAAATTGTACCTGCACACGAAAATAAAACAACACAACAAACAGAGTACACAAGCTATTTATAGTGGTTCCCCGATTTGAGTACATCCACTTTCCCCCTTCGACCTATCTCCCAACAAGGGACGACTCAGACACTTCACCAACAGGATTGAAATCCAATCCTTGCACTATCGGAAGGAACCCTTCCACACGTAGGAGTCAACACTCCCACAACACGGGTTGCACCCAACCCTTACAACTAGGAACCAACGTTCCTTTACAAAAAAAGTAAAACTAGAATGTACAAGAGATACAAACTACGTTTGGAGAATAAGGTGTCCCTCTTCGTTGACGACGTGTTCTTGAAGTCCACGAAGAGTCCACAACCCTAGATCTCTCTTGGAGAGAATCTCCCCGGAACCGGCGGCGGCAAGATGAGCGGCGGCTAGGTTCACGGGATCGGCAGCGACAACGATGTGCGACTGCTGTACTTTGGAGATCCAAACTTCGTAGCGAAGCTAGCTAGGTCTACCAACGGTCACACTAGGATCAGTCGTCTCGATCGATTCGGACGGGGAAGATTTTCCCGATCAACAAATCAAGAGACAAGAGATCTCCGGTTAGACGCGTGAGACTCTAAGCTTGGCTAAGCTTCTGTCGACGGGAGATCTGGAATAAACCACGATCAAGACCGACGATCAACTTGCTCGAGCGGCGACGGCGACGGCGGCGGAGCGGAACTCGCGATCTAGGTCACGTCGCGGCTCGGCTTCGTATATTTTTTCCGTTCTCATACTGTTCAAAAATAAGCCTGTATTTATACTGTAGACAACTTCAAGATGACCGTTGTGTGTCCCACCAGAAGAAACCCTAAATCCGGTTCAAAATAGTGCCAGCGGCAGAATCCGGTCCAGCTTTTTTCCGAAAATTGCCCAAGTAAAAATCGGCGAGAATCACCTGTGATTCTCGTCGAATCGTCGAGAATCAAGGGTGATTCTCGTCGAATTTGACTTGATTGCACTCTGATTTAGCCGGCGAGAATCAGCCAGTGATTCTCGACGATTCGGCGAGAATCACTAGTGATTCTCGCCGAATCAGCGAGAATCACTTGGTGATTCTCGTCGATTCTTACTTAGATGATTTTTCGTCTTACACCTCTGAGCTGCTCTTTGACTCATCCTTGCTCCTTGTCTGCTCTTGCATAAACACAGCCCTGTACTTGAAAGTAAGTGCACTCCAATAGAGAGAGTACACGTAGGCCAACACACTGATCTGCTCAACGAGGGATTACGTCGTGCAGACCCGTGTATATTGACCTACTGTACCCTGACATTGGTGTGCACTTAGCGTGGAATAACTGCAAGCACAACTTGAAATATTTTATCAAATACATTGTGAATTCATCTTACCTTGACAGGTGACTTCCTCAAATCCAGGTAATTGTGGATACAATACCCAACAACTGCATCTTGAGGGCCTGGAATGCCTCCTCGCACTCCTTGGTCCACTCGAATTTTTGACCCCCCCTCAGTGTTTTGAAGAAGGGGGAGCACTTCTCCTCAGCCTGTGAGAGGAACCTACTTAGCCCTGCCAGCTTCCCCGTCAGCCGCTGCACCTCCTTAGTATTTCACGGCGACCCCAGCTCCATGATAGCCTTGACCTTATCAGGATTCGGCTCGACCCCCGCAGGGGTGAGGAGGTACCCCAAGAACTTTCCCCTGCTCGACCCCCACAAGGCTGACCTCAAACTGTATAACAACACATCTCCTCCCGGCCGCCCCTAACGGACCCCGGGGTACCCCTCCAACCTGCAAGTTAGCACTTCGTATGCAATAATCATAAGAAAGAAAAAGCAACTACAGAAACAGGCTTGGATGTCACACACATCATACATGTTCTCTACGGGTTGAGCATATAATAAAAAGGGCCTACTTATGCAACATGTATGCAACAACCCGGGTTTCACCCAAGGAACCCTATCTCGTATGCATCTAACACATCATCACATCATATGGGTACTCATCGATTCCCCATTGGCATAAAGCCGCAAACAAAGGGGTAACACCATTCCCCCCAACGGCACACAGGCCGCCACATGGAACTCTTGCAAAGGCCCCACCCGCTCAAGGTCTTAGACCCGGGCTTGCCTACAAGCACTGACGTCTCATGTCAGGATTCCAACAAACACAAAACTGACTGATTCTAAGAAGCCTTGCCGGACCCCACCCGCTCATGGCCTCATTTCCCGGGCTTGCCCCCATGCTTGGCATTCTCGTCAGTCTCACAGAAGGGAACTAGTCTCGCCGGGACACTCTCCACACATGACGTGAACGTCACGGGATAGCCAGCCGACCACGGAGACATAACCATGCCTTGGCACATCACAAACCAAGACAATTCCACCCTAGTCCCTCATTTGTACTGCAACGTTCCCGCGCACCAAGGAAACCATCTACAACTCATGCGGAGCTAACCTTGTCCACCAAGGAAACCATCTACCGCCACGAGGAGCTAACCTTGTCCGGTTCCGTCTACACATACTCACTCGAGAAAAAAAGGGAAAACATCACCACATCACAAACGACATCTTGCCGCAACGGAATCTCTACGAATCCTTAAAGTTCGTATGCAACATCACCGAGTCGGACTAACGGTCGTGACTACGGCTTCACCCACCATGCCTAATCCACTAACGGAGCGGATCTCTAATGCAAATCATGCCGGGGACGGACTCAATCGACCCGGAGGTTCCTCTTGAACCTTGGCGACCCAAAACCCCTCTCATTTGAGTGTTTGATGCCCAAAACTAGAAAAGAAATGATGCTAAGACATGCATCCTAAGACCGAGAGGAGAAGTGTCGTTACCTTCCAACTCCTCTTCCTTGCCATGACAAACTAGCCGGATGAAAACCTTCGCAACGATCTAGCCTCCACGGATCTGGACTCGGCTCGCGATTTGGAGCACCGAAGCTTCTCCTACAGCCCAAACCCTCCTTCACCTTCGTCCTTGCTCTCCCTTCTTTCTAGAATTTTAGTAAGAGAAAGCTTGGAGTAGAATAAGGGTTTCCAACCCTATTCTCGGACTTAACTTCCCAAGAGTAGTCCTGAACCATCAGATCCTAAAATCAGGGAAAGAAAGGTCACGGTCCGACTGAAAAATAAAACACCTGGGTCGAACATGGCCTGGCACACGCCCGTGTCCAGGGCTGTGTCCCTCATTCGCCGTCACAAATCAACGCGCCTGGAACAGCACACGGGCATCCGACACGCCCGTGTTCGCACTGACACGCCCGTGTCCCCACTGACACGGCCGTGTGATCGGCCGTGTGCCTCCTTCGACACAGCCCCGAAAATAACCCGAGCACTACACGGGTACTGGACACGCCCGTGTCCTTGCCCGTGTCTACCTCAACACGCCTGGGCTCCAGGCCGTGTTCACTGCCTCAACGTTTCTTCGAGCGAAGATCGTCGAACAAGCGGGACACGCCCTGTGACACGCCCGTGTCACATCCCGTGTGCCCTGTGTCGACACTCGACACTCGTCGAGTGAAATTCGTCAAGCGAAGTTCGTCGACTGACTGACACGGCCTTGGACACGCCCGTGTCCTAGGCCGTGTGCCTTGTCTTGACACATCGTCGAGCGCAAATCGTCGACTCCCCGGGCCGATCGTCGACACGGGCTCGACACGCCCTGAGACACGCCCGTGTCTCAGGCCGTGTTCTCTGCGCAACGATCGCCGACTCTAAAATCGTCGACTTCACGACCAAAACGTCGACTGGAGCCTGACACGCCCTGGGACACGCCCGTGTCCCAGGCCGTGTGCCCCCTGCCAGAAACCAAAAATTTGCCAGAAACGCAAATCGACCCTCTCTCAAATTTTGGGGTGTTACAAAAGTTCCTCGTTGGAGTGATGTCGTAGTTCGTGATCTCTATATCGGCTTCTCCCCTGCAGACCGACTACTAGCCACCCGAGTCGACTGCTTCCCACCACCAGTTGAGCTTGGCTCCTGTTGGGTGTTGACTACTTCCCACCACCTGTTGAGCTCGACTCCTGCTAGGTGTCAACTACTACTCCCCACTAGAGGAGAAGAAAGTTCCTCGTTGGAGTGATGCCATAGTTCGTGATCTCTGTACGGGCTTCTCCCCCACAGACCGACTACTAGCCACCCGAGTCGACTGCTTCCCACCACCAGTTGAGCTCGGCTCATGCTGGGTGTCGACCTCTTCTCCACCTCCAGTTGATCTCGGCTCCTGCGAGGGGTCGACCTCTTATCCACCTCCAGTTGAGCTCGGCTCCTGCGAGGTGTCGACCTCTTCTCCACCTCTAGTTAAGCTTGGCTCCTACTAGGTGTCGACTATGTTCTCCACCTCCAGTTGAGCTCGGCTCCTACGAGGTGTCGACTATACTCTCCACCTTCAGTTGAGCTCGGCTCCTGTGGGGTGTTGACTCTCCACCTTCAGTTGAGCTTCCTCCTGACTAGGTGTCGACCTCTTTTTCCACCACCAATTGAGCTCGGCTCCTGTGAGGTGTCGACTCTCCACCTTCAGTTGAGCTTGAAAGTCTACTTAGTGTCAACTACCTTCACCTATGGGGGGGGGGAATATGTGTCTTGCAGCGTTTTTGCGGAATTAAAGTCGTACCTGCACAAGAAAACAAAACAACACAGCACAGAAAGGACACAAGCAAATTATAGTGGTTCCCCGATTTGGGTACGTCCACTTTCCCCCTTCGACCTATCTCCCAACCAGGGACGACTCGGTCACTTCACCAACAGGATTGAAATCCAATCCTTGCACTAACGGAAGGAACCCTTACACACGTAGGAGTCACCACTCCCACAACACGGGTTGCACCCAACCCTTACAACTAGGGACCAATCGGTCCGTTACAAAGAAATTGAAAATAGATTGTATAAGAAATACAAACAACTTATGAAGACTAAGGTGTCCCTCTTCGTTCGATGACGTGTTCTTGAAGTCAACGAAGAGTCCACAACCCTAGATCTCACTTGGAGAGAATCTCCCCGAAATCGGCAGCAGCAAGAAGGGCGGCGGCTTGGTTCTTGGGATCGGCGGCGACAACGGCGTGCTGCGGCTGTTCTTTGGAGATTCAATCTTTGTAGCAAAGCTAGCAAGATCTTCCAACGGTCACACTAGGATCGATCGTCTCGATCGATTCGGAAGGGGAAGGTTTTCCCGATCTACGAATCAAGAGACAAAGGATCTCTGGTTAGACGCGTGAGATGCAGTGCTTGGCTGAGCTTCTGTCGACGGGAGATCTGGAAGAAACCAAGATCAACGACGGCGATCAACTGCACGAGCGACGACGACGGCGGCGGAGAAGGATTTCCGATCTAGGTCACGTTGGCGGCTCGACTTCTTCCTTTTTCAAAATCGTGTATTTGTTTTTCTATCTTCTTCTCTTACTGTTCAAAAATACAGATGTATTTATACATTAGGTCTTCAAGATGACCGTTGTGGGCCCCACCAACAAGAAACCCCAAGCCCGGTTCAAAACAGCGCCAGCGGCTGAGTCCGGTCCAGCGGGTTCCAAAAAATTCTCCTAAGGCAAAGTCGGCGAGAATCGAAGGTCATTCTCGTCGAAGGAATTATGCTAATTGAGCTCGACGATCATCAATCAAAGATTCGGCGAGAATCAGCCAGTGATTCTCGACGATTTTGACTTAGCGACAGATTTGCACGCTCTGATTTAGCCGGATAGAGACGGCGAGAATCAGCTAGTGATTCTCGACAATTCGGCGAGAATCACTAGTGATTCTCGCCGAATCGGCGAGAATCACTTGGTGATTCTCGTCGATTATTACTTAGACGATTTTTCGTCTTTCCACCCATGAACTGCTCTTTGACCCATCCTTGCTACTTGTCTGCTCTTGCATTATCACAACCCTGTACTTGAAAATAAGTACACTCCAATAGAGAGAGTACACGTAGGCCAACACACTGATCTGCTCAACGAGAGATTACGTCGCGCAGACCCGTGTATATTGACCTACTGCACCCTGACATTGGTGTGTACTTAGCGTGGAATAACTGCAAGCACAACTTAAAAGATTTCATCAAATACATTGTCTATTTACCTTAGCTTGTTCAGGGGCTTCTTCAAATCAGGTACGTTGTGGATACAATACCCAACAGAGCTTCCTCCTGATTAGGTGTCGACCTCTTTTCCACCTCCAGTTGAGCTCGGCTCCTGCTAGGTGTCGACCTCTTCTCCACCTTCAGTTGAGCATGACTCCTACTAGGTGTCGACCTCTTATCCACCTTCAGTTGAGCTCGGCTCCTGCTAGGTGTCGACCTCTTTTTCCACCACCAATTGAGCTCGTCTCCTATGAGGTGTCAACTCTCCACCTTCAGTTAAGCTTCCTCCTAATTAGGTATCGACCTCTTTTTCCACCACCAGTTGAGCTCGGCTCCTGCTTGTTGTCGACTATATTCTCCACCTCCAGTTGAGCTCCTCTCATGCTAGGTGTCGACCTCTTCTCCACCTTCAGTTGAGCTCGGCTCCTGCGAGGTGTTGACCACTTTTCCACCTCTAGTTGAGCTCGACTCCTGCTAGGTGTCGACCTATTTTCCACCTTCAGTTGAGCACGGCTCTTGCTAGGTGTCGACCTCTTTTTCCACCACCAGTTGATCTCGGCTCCTTCTTGGTGTCAACTATATTCTCCACCTCCAGTTGAGCTCCTCTCCTGCGAGGTGTTGGCCTCTTTGCCAATTCAGTTGAACTCGGTTCCTGTGAGGTATCAACCTTCTCTCCCCTTCCAGTTGAGCTCCACTCCTTTGAAGGACCTCGCGCAACGCATCTTCTAGCGTCATCTCTCCGAACAACGAGCTCAACATTGTTTTTCCAAGCTCATGCCGTGCTCAAAAAAGCGGGGATTGTCTATAACCCGTAATTCGTCGAGATCAGAAGTACCCCAGTAGATGGCTACTCACAGACCATTCGGCAAGCAGAGGCGAGCTTGGGCCAGCAGAGGCGAGCTTGGGCGAGCAGTGGCGAACAGAGGCGAGCAGATGCGAGTAGAGGCGAGCTTGGGCAAGCAGAGGTGAACTTGAGCGAGTATGGGCGAGTAACTCGCGAGTATGGGCGAGTATCCCTTGGAACTCACTGGCAGAAGCTGGATACTCGCCTATACCCCCTAGGATTTCTCTATAAATAGTCCCCCAGGGGTACTAGAAATGGCACTTTTGGAAGAGGTTGAGTTCCCCCCCCCCAAGTGGATACTCGCCAAGTGCATGTCTGCCTAGTACCTCACCCAGTCTTTTGGTTGTGGAGGGGAAGTTTATCTCAAACTTCCGGGTACGTGGTGGGACCTCCCTGTTGGAGCACTTGGGGCGTGCTTATAGATAGTTTCCTCTCTCTCTTTCTAGCCACTTGATCTGTGACGTCAGACCGTAGAATTAGTAACCTTAGGCTTTCTTGATCCGATTTCTGAGGTTAGGAATTTTCCTGGCTTCAACAAGTATGTCTCGTCGGATATTACTTTCTTTGAGGATGCTCCATACTTTTCTTCTCCCTCTCTTCTTCCTTCTTCTGATTATTCTTCTTCTTTTCCCAATGTATCAACACCCCTTCCAAAGCCTGCCCTTCTTTCTTCTCCTGCTATTTTTGTTTCTTCTATTGTCCCTGATTCTTCTCCTGAGCCGCTGCCACCAACTCCCGAGCCAATATTCTCTTCTTTGGATGGGACTGATATAGTAGACATGACAGATCGTGATCTTTCGATCGCTCTTCGAAAAGGTGTTCTCTCCTGCACTCAACATCCTCTTTGGGTTGTGGTTTCTTATGCTTAACCCTCTCCTTTGTCTAGGAGTTTGCTCTTGCCCTCTCGACAAATGTTGTTCCATCCTCGTATCACGATGCTCTTGCTATTCCTCATTGGAAGGCTGTTATGGATGAAAAGATGCACACTCTTACTGAATGAGGTACTTGGACCCTTGTTCCTACTCCTCCAGGAGCTGATGTGATTGGTTGTCGCTGAGTCTTTGTCATTAAGTTTCTTCCTGATGGTTCTATTGATCGTTACAAGACACAACTTATTGCTAAAAGTTTTTACGCAAATCTATGGTGTGAATTTCTTTGATACTTTCTGTCATGTGGCTAGGATTACTACAATCCGTGTTATCTTTTCAGTAGCTGTCAATAGAGATTGAGAAATATCTCAGTTGGATGTGAAAAATACCTTTCTTTATGGTGATTTGCAAGAAACTACCTATATGGAGCAACCTCCAGGGTATGTTGCTCAGGGGGAGTCTCAGGTCTGTAAACTATGAAAGACAATCTATGGTCTTAAGTAAAGTCCTAGAGCCTAGTTTGATAAGTTCAACGAAGTTATTTCTGTGGTTGGGTTTGCTCGAAGTATTGTACATCACTCTTTATTCATTCACAAAACATTGGTTGGTCTTGTTATCCTTGCGGTTTATGTGAATGACATTCTTTTGACAGGGGATGATGGAGAAGGTGTAAATATGACAAAGAAGCATCTTCTTCAACATTTTGTTACTAAAGATATGAGATCTCTGAAATATTTCTTGGGGATTGAAATATTCAGGAAACCAGGGTCTATTGTTCACACTGGAAGTATGCCTTGGACCTCTTGAAAGAGACAGGTCTGCTTAGGGCTAAACTTGTTCGATCTCTGATGTCTGTTGGAGATGACAAGTGTTGGAGTAAGCACTCACGTCTTCTTGAAGATGTCACTAGGTACAAACGACTTGTGAGGAAACTCATTTATCTGACAGTCACAAGATCAGATATTTGTTATGCAGTGGGAAGAGTGAGCCAGTTTATGCAAGCTTCTAAGAAGTGCCATCTTCAGTCGACAATAAAGATTCTAGAGTATGTGAAAAGTGCTCCAGGGAAATGACTTCTGTTCTAGAAAAGGGGACATTTGAAGGTTGAGACATACTTTGATGCTAACTATGCAGATGACAAGGAAGATATGAAGTCTACATCAGAGTTTTGAACTTTTGTTGGAGAGAATTTAGTCAGCCGGAAGAGCAAGAAACAAGTTGTAGTTTCCAGGTCAAGTGCAGAAGCCGAGTATAGGAGCATGACTCTAACTACTTGCGAGCTCAAGTGGTTATGAACACTTATGCTTGATTTTGGAGAGGTTTATGATCATCCTCTGACAATGTTCTGTGATAATAAGACAGCCATATATATTTCGAGGAATCCCGTCTTCTATGAGAGGACAAAGCATATCGAGGTTAATTGGCACTTCATTAGAGAGGAGATTTTGAAGAATCAGATATGCACTCCGTGTGTTACCTCAGAGAGAGAACTAGCTAATTTCTTCACTAAGCTAATTAATCCTTTTGGGGAGGTTTGTTGCAAGCTGGGAATGATAGATATATATGCTCCAGCTTGAGGGGGAGTGTTGGAGCTTGAGAAGACCGAGCGATTTTATATCTAACCGTAGCGGTCTGCTACTCTCAGCAGTATGGTGGTTTGGCTCAGTGGTCTGGGGGTGAACCTCAACTAGCAGCCAGGAGGATAACAACAGTGGAGGTCTGAGGGACAGTCACAACAGCGGCCTGGGTGTTAGCCGCCGTAGCGGTCTAGAAATTAGTCGCATCAGCGGTCTGGTGATTAACCGCAACAGCGGTTTGGTTATTAACCGCAACAGCAGTCTGGTGATTAACTATAGCATCGGTTTGGCTATTAGCCGCAGTAGCGGTCTGGTGATTAACCGCAGCAGCAATCTGGGTATTAGCCGCAACTATGGTCTGGATGTTGCCGGCACTGGAGTTCATAGGCTTCTTGGTTTTGTGTTTTGTACAGTATGGAAGTCAAACCGCCTAGCCGCGCGGCTTGTATCTAGTCCCATATCACCTGTTGTATTCTCTCATCTCCCCCGTTTTCTATAAATAAGGGGGCACACCTATGTATTGTTTATATTTTTGGAGCAATAAAATTTGCCTTTATTTATCTCTTTTTCACAATAACTATTAGTAATGCATGTTATTAACAGAATATGTCTAACAATGATTCTGTAAATTCAATAGAAGTGCAAAAAATTACTAGAAGAAATTACATGATTGCCCATCATGAGAATGTGGTAGCAGCAATATCTTTGGTATCCAAATATACTTCTCCATTAAACCTTCTAGTACCACGCATGACTTCAAAACAAACAAGTGATAAAATGGGTTGGAGAGCTACTTCGCGGGCACGAGTGAGATTTCATTACTTTCATGATGAGTCAATAAATATTTATGAATTTATTGCATTCTCTGGAGGAGAAATGTGAATTTCAGGGAACAAGAAGGACTGTATCCAGAGAAATCCTAGCATTAACGATATACATATTGCCACATAATGAATCAATGAGAAAAAACAATTAAACGCTTTTAGCATTCAACAGAGACATCTAACAGATTTTTTCCCTCGAGATCTTCATGCTTTGTTGTAGTTAGCGGAAGTGATTTACCCAACATATAAGTCTTTCAATAGCACACCACCAGAGATTCTGTATGACAAACGTTACATGCCATTTTAAAGACTGCATTGGAGCAATAGATGAGACGCATGTTGACACGTGCATACCAGTTGGAAGTAAAGTACCATATATTGGGAGACATGATAGTCCAACTCAAAATGTCATGAATGCTTGTGATTTCAACCTGTGTTTCACTTTTGTTATGGCGGGTTGAGACAGATCAGCGCATGATAGCTGCATTTTCAATTTTGCCATAAGTAATCCCCGTTATAACTTCTCGCATCCACCTCTAGGTAACTGTTTAAAATTTTGTTTGTTTATTTATTACTATACAAATGAATTATTGCAAAACAATTTTTAATAATTTATAGGAAAATATTGCTTGGTAGATCCTGGTTATCCTATACAAAGAAGATACTTGAAACCGTATCAAAAATATGGTATAGTCTACCAAACTTTGCTCGTGTTGGTCGTCGAGCAGAAGAACGTCGAGAGATGTTCAATCATGCATACTCATCACTTATAAGTGTGAAAGAACGATCATTCAGGGTTTATAAGAAGAAGTGGGTCATACCGCGGGACATGCCAAACTATCGCTTTGACAAATAAGTAGCTATTGTAATCGCCACAATGACTTTATATAATTTCATTCGTCGGCACCCTTCGCTTGTGAGTATTGATTTTAGTGAGTGTGAGCAAAGGGGTCGAGATCATGGAATGACCTCACAAGGGCGACAAGAAACATGCACTGACACTGCATGTGGTGTAGAGGAGATGGTCATGCTACGAAATATTATAGCAAATTAATTGTATGAAGCTAAATCATAGACCAAAATGGTGGGTTGGTTCTAAAAAATGTATGAATGAAACATTTTTTTGTGTTAGGTATTATATTATGAAAAAAATATTTTTTTTCATATATTTAATGGTTGGTAATTACAAGTTACGGAAAAAAAATTCATTCAAAATTCTATTTTGTTTCCAAACAATTTTTTCAAAACTCTGTCTTGCAAACTCCATTTCACCCAAACAGTTTTTCATCAACAACTTTTCATCAGCAGCTTTCCATCAGCAATGACCCGACCAAACGTAGCCTTATTTTTTTACTTCCAGTTTTTGAGCATTTTCATGCATTTCGGCTTGTTTTTTCTTCTTCCTTGGAGTTTACGAACCGATCGCCTTCCTTAAATTTCTGAACCGACAACCTTTTCTGAAAGTATAAAACCGATATACGATTGTACTTAACATGAGAAGAACATCCTGAAACTGTGAACAGATTGAAGGGTGCGAACTGTGAATCCAGATTCATGAATCCTGAATGTATATTAGTATTTTACTTTATTTAGTTTGACACGTGCATATCTTTAATATTTTAATTTATTGTTTGTAGTCTAGATCCCTTCTATAATAGTTTAATTTATTGTTTGTTGTCCAGATCTCTTCTTTGATAGTTTGATTTATTATTTGCAGTTGTCAGCAAATTGAGCAATATTTTTAACATTTTTTAGTTCAAATTTATTGTGCCTGAGCTGTACTTAAATAGCAGTTCCATTAATGTATATACTTATGGAGGAAGGAACAAAAAGCACATTTCAAGCTGATTGAAAGAACTCCTTGAATTATATGCAAGTATTACAAACCAAGAAATAATCAGATAACTGCATTTGAATACTCAAGAATACTCAATTTTTGGGAAAACAAATTGGTACGAGTATCATTCCCTCCTCTAAGAACGACAAAAAATATATAATATGCGGGCCTCCTTGTTTTCACTTTCCCGCTAACATTATTTTACCGAAAAAAATCTCCTTTCCTTTTTGCAGGAAATAAATATATAATTTGGCATGTACGTTATTAATCGTTTTTAACCATCATTGACAAAATATTTGCATTGGTCGCAATTTCATTGTAGAAAAAAATCATTGATTCCTTTTTTGGGGTGTTTGATATATTTCTTAAGTTCGTTGATGACAAACAACTCATAACTATTTTCACTGACCAAGATCATGCTATGACGGTTGCTATTGAGCGGGTTTTCACCAGCAGTCAACATTGATTGTGTCAAGGGAACATCTCAAAGAAATCTTCTTACAAAGTCCATTGTTTCAACAATGACAAAAGCGTTTGGGGTTTATTCTACCAATGCATGAGCAAGTGTGATAGTGAGTTCGAGTTCGTTCGGTATTGGAATGAGATGATGTTGAAAGTAAGCTTGTAGGACAACAGATGGTTGAGGGACATATATGCACATAAGAGGAAGTGGTCTACTGCTTATAATAAGGATGTGTTAGATCTAGGCATTTTGTCAACTCAAAGGAGCGAATCTGCAAATAAATGATTGCATGGTTGTTCCAAGACAACCAGCTCCTTTGTAGAATATTTCATTAGTTTGGAGAAATTGGTTTCAACATGACTGAGAGCAGAACATGATGAAGATTTTAAGTGCACATATGGTAATGTTAGTTTAAAATTTAAAGGTTACGTCCTACTTAAGCATGTCTCCAATATGTACACCCGAAAAATATTTTCTATTTATGAGAAATCATTCTTGGAGGGGCTGTTGGCGTTAACATGATAGACGAAATAAGGTACGATGACAATAATATTTTATATGTGGCAACTCAATGTGATGGAGATGAAGACGATAAAAGATAGTTTGTAAACTTTAATTCTAGCACAGATGATGTGGAATGCTCTTGCCGAGGTTTTGAAATCAAAGGTATTCTATGCAAGCATGCTCTGCGGATAATCAATCTTAGAAATGGAAATCAGATTCTCGCTCAATATTTACTAAAAAGATTTGGTTTGAATGCACTGTGAAGGGTATTTTCCATCCCAACTCCCCTTCAATGGCTAAATGTGAGTCAAATGTTATTTTCAGGAACTATTTAATGAGGTTTACATATGACATATCCCTCTGAATTGAAAGTTGTCAACCAACAAAAAAACTCGTTATGACTGTCCATAAATGATTTGGCACAGAGGGTTGGAAGTTATGGTCATTGGGGATGTGAATGAGAATGACAAAAATGAAGCATTAATAAGGGGATCTCTATCAAAGCGACCAAAAAGCGTCTGAACGCACGACTTAAAGGCCATTGAGGAAAAACAACAAAAAAATCACATACTGTTTTTCTTATCTCACTATTTACAAACAAAAACTTGTTTCTTATTTTTATGTCATACCAATCTAATAAAATGTATACCTTCAACTATATGAAAGAATGTTGAAGTGAATAAAAGAGCAGTCCCGGTTGACGACATTTCATCAAAAACAAAGATGTACAACTTTCTTGATTCTCCAGTTCATGAGCATCTATCAACTTCACCGACCAAGCCTACAGCTTCTGAATCTAAAGATGACTTTGACTTGGATTTGTCGTTTCATTTTTCAATCATCCCTGATGTTTTCAAACCATTAAATAAGGATGTATTCTTATGTTGGTAGAGTTGAGGAAGTAGCACATGTTTTGTTAATCTCGTTCTTTGTAAGCCATATAATATTCATTATTATGTCACTATAATATTTTTTCAATAACATAAGTTTATAACATGTATGCCAATGTCTGATCTATACCAGAGCAGCTATGGTCGATACCAGAGTAGCTTGTATACAACCGTCGACACCGTAAGTCCATAAATACACAACAATTAAAACATAACAATTTTAATAATGTAGCAATTAAAACATAATAGAGCAGCCACCACAAGCAATTAAAGTTCAGCCACATTCACCATAACAGTTCACAAGCAATTAAAATATAACAAAATGATAATTAAAACATAACAGAGTAAGGCTTTGTTTGGACAACTCTGGCGGATGAAAAAATAGTTGATGGAGTAGAGCTCTTGAAAAGAGCTCTTAAAAACTCTCTACAGATAGAGCTGCAGACTGTTTGGTAGAAAAAACTCTGAGAGCGATTAGAAAGTGCTCTCAGAAAAGTTCAACAATTTTTTTCTCCCAACAGAATTTTTTCTTCCGGATGCAATTCTTCGTCCCGGAAGCAAATTTTTTTTGGCTCTGGTGTGACTTTTTCACTCGGCCCAATTTTTTCCCGTCCGGAAACGGTTTTTTACCCGGACGCGATATTTTCGCCCGGACGAAAAAATCGTGCCCTTGTCAAAAAAATCGCGTCCGAGTGAAAAAATCTCGACCGGCAGAAAAAATACATGCGCACGGGCGAAACAATCACGCCCAGCCGAAAAACGCGCCCGTGCGAAAAAATTTCTCCCGAGCGAAAGAATCGTGCACGTGCGAAAAAATTGTGTACGAGCAGAAAAAAACACTTTTGAGCAAAAAAATCGAGTCCGGACGAAAATATTGCGTCCGGGCGAAAAGGTCGCGTCCGGGCGAAAAGGTCGCGACCGGGCGAAAAGGTCGCGCCCGGGCGAAAAGGTCGCGCCCGGGCGAAAAGGTCGCGCCCGGGCGAAAAGTTCGCGCCCGGGCGAAAAATTCGCGCCCGGGGGAAAATATCGCGCCCGGGCAAAACAATTCGCGCAATTGTGAAACAATCGTGTCAGGGCAGAAAAAATCGCGTTCGGGTGTAATTATCGCACACAAGCGAAAAAATCATACCCGGGCAAAAAAATTGCGCTCGGGCGAAAAAATCACGTCCGGGCGAAAAAGCCGTCCCTCGGCGAAAGAATCATGGTCTTGCAAAAAAAATTGCGCACATGCGAAAAAATCGTATCCGGAGAGAAAAATTTTGCATCCGGATGATAAAATCGTGACCAGGCGAAAAATCGCATTCGGGCAAAAAAATCACCTCCACGTGAAAAAAATCACGACCGGACAAAAAAATTGCGTCCGGGCGAAAAAGTTGGGTTTGTGAGAAAAAATCGCGTTTGAGCGGAAAAATCACGGCATGGCGAAAAAAATCACGCCCGGGCGAAAATAATCACGTATGGGCAAAAAATTATGTCAGGACAAAAAAATCACGTTTGTGTAAAAATCGTGTCTAGGAAAAAAACCACCTATTAGCGTTAAAATCGCATACGAGCCGAAAAATCACGTCTACGTCAATAAAAAATCTATTTACGAACCGCTAAAGCTTACCCCACATAGCTTCTCAAAAAACAGCTCTATCAAAATTGATTTTCAAGATGTTGGACATGAAAAGCTCTCCCAAACAGTTAAAAAACAGCTCTGACGGTTGGAATATAGCTTTTCCATCCGACAGAGCTGTCTCAAACAGAGCCTAACAACCACAGATTCACCCTAAGTCCATATATACATAGATTCACCACAACAGTTAAGCCACCACAAGCAATTACAACAACCACTTCAATTGTGTGTAAAATTAATTTTGTTAGAAAATGTCCAAAAAATGCCGGCTGCCTTTTCAACATGAAATTATGGCATCTTCTTCCGTCAATCCTTCTTTTCTCGCCAAGAAACCGTCTTGGCCGACAACATCGCCTTTATATAAAAACAAAAATGCTGCAATCATGCCCGTTATCTTACTTTGGCAAATCAGGAACTTCATTATTGGGTCAGTTGATATTTTTTGCTGTTAAAGCTTTACTGGACTCCTCGTATAAAATTCTGACCTGCATGATAGGTAAATAGTTAGGAAAAATAGAATCTCATCTTTCATATGGGTGTGTAATGCTCATTAGTGTTGGTGTACCAATGCTGGAAGGGTCGCATGATGTCAGCAGCTGCTAAGTGAATCATATAACTCCCAGTGTTGTTCCTTGAGGTGGTGGACAAGCAATGTCCAATGACTTGCCATATAGCATGACATAACAATGACATCAGAAGACTTCACATTGGAAAATGTTATATGGCTCAACAAGTTATTATTATTTGCAACATTATTGATCTTATAATACTACGCAATAATTTTTTAAGTGTTAAAAAATAATAGGCATATTGAATCCTATAAGTTATTGGAGGTGTAAACAATAAAGCACGTACTGCATGATCTGATGAAACGTATAAAAACGTTTCAATCATGTCAAAGACCTCTTCCTCTTTGAACAAAGGACCACTGCATATGCATTCAAGTGATATCCAACCATTCCCCAATATATCGTCAGCTCCACCTCTGGTCAACACAAAGTTCTTACTCGAAAAAATAATCTTGGATCTAAAATAATAATTAAAATTATTGTACAGAGCAATTATTATTATGAAACTATGGGCCTGGTAAACAATAATTATCTTTATGTGAGCGGCCGATCCTCCGGTGTCTTCGTCATGAGTCAGGACGAGTGCAGCGAGGGCCATCAGGTTGGCGGTGGCCGCCTTGTTCTTTTCTCGGTCAGCGACAAGATGCGCGAGAGCACCACGTGAGATCGGCATAGTGATGGAGAGCGAGAGTTTTCTCAAGGAGCGAGGAAGAAGAGGGGGGAGGAGGATTCACAGGGGTAACCACCCCCACAATATTTATAAGCTTGGGAGGGGGCCCACTAGAAGACTCCCTTCGGCCCCACTTGCCAAATAATGCTGGGGTTGAACTATCTTTCCGAGCCTGGGTCAGGTCTCGATAAGAGCGGAGATTGTGCACAACCCCATTGTTGGGAATATTGCCCTTCAATGTTCCTTGGATTTGAAGAGACATCACCATCAATGTTAAGTGCATAGTGTATTTGATAAACCTTCTACTTCAATCATTTGCACGTTTAAGTTGTTCTAAACATGGTTAAAACATTCCTGGAAGTTGCTATCATTGTCTCAGCTCATCAGTGAAAATCCGTTGAGAAGACTGTTTGGTCTCAGTGGAACCACTGTGATATAATTAATCTGCCGCTGAGACAGAAGCCTGTCTCAACCCAACCACTGAGACAACCAAGGAGATGTGGGATACCTCGATTGTGTACATGAAGGGAACTGAAGAAGTTAGGGATGATATAAAATCCCTGCTTAATCAGGAATATGAGGCCTTCAGACAAAACAATAAGAACAACATAGTTGAGTGCTATGAAAGGTTTTTCAGAGTGGTAAACGAGTTAAGGACCTATGGGAGGATATTCAACAATTATGAGTTGAATGATAAGTTCCTAAGATCTCTAACCAGAGATTGGAACACAAAGATTTGTGCTATCAGGGAAGTGGACAAGCTTGCTGAAACTCCTCCTCACACTTTGTTTAGAAAACTACTTTTCTATGAGATGTAGCTATCTGCCAGGAAGGAGGAGGAGACCACGATCTGGTCCCATACAAAGGAGAGGATAGTGGGTCTTTGTTGGGTCCGGCGTTCCTTCACTTGACCCATGACACTCTTCTACTTATTTAAGAAATTATGTAGCACCCTTTCCAACAGTCCGGGCTTTTGGAACAGTTGGTTATGCGCTTGATCCTTCAATTGGTATCAGAGCAGGTCATGAGTTCAAGACCGGGGGGGGGGGGGGGGGGGGGCGCTATTAAATCCTGATTTTTCCCTTCTACCTGCGTGGGTCCGGTGGGTCAGGCAACCGTGGACTGTGGTAACCCCACCTCTGAGCCGTGCAACCGTGGACATGTGGTAACCCCACCTCTGAGCCGTGTAGGCCATGTGGTAACCCCACCTCTGAGCCATGTGGGCCATGTGGTAACTCCACCTCTGAGCCAACGGGTTGTGCTGGACGCCGGGTGGGGGATTGTTGGGTCTGGCGTTCCTTCACTTAACCCGTGGCACTCTTCTACTTATTTAAGAAATTAAGTAGCACCCTTTCCAATAGTCCGGGCTTTTGGAACAGTTGGTTATGCGCTTGATCCTTCAGTCTCAAGACTGAGAGCTCTAAGAAGACCAAAGAGAGAATTGTCTCTCCCCCAAGAAGGCCAGCTAATTCAGAAAGCTCTGAGTTCAGCTCATCTAACAACAACATGTTAGATGGGGCGTTTGCTGTCTTCTCAAGGTAATTCCAGAAGATAATGAAGAGGAAGCAGTTGAAGAACAAACCTTCCTTCTCCTCGCATTATAAGAAGGATCACAGTAAATCTGGGAAGAAGTTCTCCAAAGGAGACAAGTATGATGCTAAATCCAGTAAACATATTTCTTCTAACATAATATGTTATTATTGTAGCAAGCCTGGGCATGTCACTGCTGATTGCCCAGTCAAAAGAAAAGATACAAGTGAAAAGAAAGGTGTGAAGAAGAACCACCACAACAAGGAAAAAAAGGAAAAGACCTTCATTACAAGGACTGGAAAGAGCCGGAGTCAAACTGACTCAGCATCTTCTAATTCTGAAGAAGATGAAGCCTATATATGGCTGTTTGCTATTACTGTTGCTAAAGAGGATGATGACTATCCAGCTGCAAGGATAGGAATCAGTGCCCCTCTATTACACTCAGATAGTGACAATGTGGTGGATGAAGATGTCAGTGGCTGTTATAGACTTATGGCCATGACAAAAGAATCAGTCTAATCCAGATGATGTATTAATTCATTTCATCTCATCCTCTGAATCTGATTATGAAACATGTCCTGATTCTGAAGCACCTTCATCCTGTGATAAAATGGCTCAAAATCTGAGGAAGATGTGAATCAATTGATTGATAATTATGATTTAATCTTGTAAGCTCTGAAGAAGAGCAAGTTTCTTGTTAAAAGACAAGTCAAAGAGATTGCCTCCTTAAGAGAAGATATCTCCTTACACACTGAGTTAGCTTCACAACTGAGTCAAATGAGCAAAGAGATATCCCAAATTTAAACAATCACCATTATCCAAGTCACAATCATAAATAGTAAGAATTCTTTAATTAAAGAGTTGGAAGGTATGCTCCTTAAAGAGAGGATGCTAGTGGATCAATACTCCAAACCCAAATCAGTATTGCCACTCATTAATACCTTCACCTCCCAAACGGATAAGAAGGGGCTGGGGTACATTGAGAGGAATAATAGAAGAAGGAATAGGAGTAAGGGCTAGGCTTTAATCCATCCTGCTATCTCTTTTGAGAAAGTTCTCTTGTCATCCAACAAGTATGACAAAGAGAGTATGCATGGTCATTGGTTGACTGAAAGATCCAATAATGAACAAAAATGTTCATAGCTATATTGGAAGGAAGGACATAGACTTGAGTGCCTTTAAGGCCCCATATGAGGAAATATAGATAGCCCATCCTAGACCATTTGTATTTGGTACTTTAGCTCCTCACTCAAGGATAAGGGAGAATCAACTTCCAAGTCCCTACCAATTAAATAGTTGGTTGCTGTCCAACCTATAGCTCAATCTCACAGGGCAATCTATAAAGCTATCAACTTGTGCTCAACCTTCAAGCTGAGTCATGCTGATACCCATCAGATATTGCCTGCTAATACTAACTATAGGCATGCAAAATACCAAAATATTGCTGAGAGGAACATGATGAATGCAACATTCTTCCTTCATGAATAGAAATCTGAAACATATACTTCAAGTGCTGTTTCGAAAAGAAGATACAACATCTATGAGTGTTCATATTGTGAGAAAGTGAGACACTTTGCCATAGATTGTTGACACAATCTCAATGAGCTAAATGCAATGAAAAGCATTCAGCACATGCAAGGTTTTGTCAAAAATTCTTATGATGCTAAAATGCACCCAGGACCCAAAATTAGTTGGGCTCCTATGGTTAAGTAAATTATATTTTGCAGGTTAGTCCAAGTATCTTTCTAGATCAGGTTTGGTACTTGGATAATGAGTGTTCTAGACATATGACTGGGACAAGGAGCTTACTTAAAGACTATGTTCCTATAAAGAATGGACGTAAAATCATCTTTGGTGGCTGCGACAAGGGAATCACTAGAGGTTATGGTATGATTACCAATGACATAGTCTCAAAAATAAGGGTAACTTATGTGGAAGGGTTGCAACACAATCTTGTAAGCATAAGTCAACTATATGACTTGGGCTATGTCATTGAATTCCACAATGATAAGTGCTTGATCAAGAAGTCTGTTGACTTAGAGGTCATCCTCTCAGGTGCTAGGAGTGGAAATGTATATTACTTAGATTTTATTTGCAATAATTCTTTATCTCCCGTGTGTCTTGTAGCTAATGAGAGAGAGTCTCTTTGTGTTAAATGTCACAAGAGACTTGCTCACATTAACTATAAGACAATGAACAGATTGTTTTCAAAAAAATTTGATTAGAAATAATCCAAATTTAAAATATGTTAAAAGTGGTCCATGTCATGCATGCCAAATGGGCAAGTAAACAAGGACCACCATTAAATGTATTGGCTCCAAAGACACGGAAAGATGTCTCTATCTGTTGCATATGGACTTATTTGGTCCTTTGCCCATTCAAAGCCTAGGTGGGAGGTTGTATACCCTAGTGATTGTAGATGATCACTCTAGGTATACATGGGTTTTCTTCCTTAAGAAGAAGTTAGATACATTAGGTGTATTTATGAACCATGTCAAGGCTGTCCAGAATGAATTATAATGTATAGTGGTAAAAATTAGAACTGATCATGGTACAGAGTTTCAATCTTGGTCCATGATAAAGTTCTGTCAAGACTTTGGTATCACCCAAGAGTTTTCCTCTCATAGAAACCACAATAAAATGGAATGGCTGAGAGGAAAAATAGGACCTTAATAGAAGCTGACAGAATACTGCTTAGTGACTCCTCTCTACCAGAATACTTCTAGACTAAGCCAGTCAATGCAATTTATTATGTTCCAAATAGAGCCTCCATTAATAAGGCCCATGAGAAAAACCCTTATGAAATTCTGAAAGACAAACAACCAATTATTTCATATTTTAGAATCTTTGGTTGCAAATGCTGCATTTTAAATAATGAGAAATCTCAACTTACAAAGTTTGCTGAAAAATGCAATGTGAGTGTTCTTGTTGGATATATCTCACATAGTAGAGCCTATAGAGTATTCAACAAGAAGACTCATGTAATTGAAGAATTAATGCATGTAGTTTTTGATGAGACTAACATACTTTATAAGGGCTATTCCAGCACTCCCGTTATTGTAAGTATTGCCAAACAATTACAAAAGTTGACTGTTGAGGACACACCCAACCCCAGCACAATCACTTCAGAAGTTGAGGCACTCATAGATGAGGCTTTAGGTGTTCAGATTGAAGGAGAAGGAGATGTTGTAGATGATGTTCAGCAGGATGAAGACAGATTGCCTGCTACAACTAGGCTCCTGAGACATCACCCAAGAAATCTCATCATTGGGGATGAACATCAAGGTGTAATCACAAGGAACAAGATTCACAATGAAGCATTGTTCCTAAGCTTCCTGTCTCAGAATGAGCCTAAGAAGTTTGAAGATGCAAACAAGGACAACTTCTGGATAAATGCCATGCAAGAAGAGTTACAACAATTCAAAAGATGCAAGGTATGGAAGTTGGTGCCAAAGCCACTTGGACATAACATTATTGACACCAAGTGGATTTACAGGAACAAGCTTGATGAGAATGAGACAATTATCAAAAACAAAGTAAGGCTGGTAGTTAAAGGCTATATGCAAGAAGAGGGAATAGACTTTGACCAAACATTTGCCCCAGTTACAAGGTTAGAGGTCGTAAGGATGTTCCTTGCCTATGCTGCACACAAGAGATTCAAAGTCTACCATATGGATGTCCAGTTAGCATTCTTGAATGGAAATGTCAAGGAAGAGGTATATGTGGAGTAGCCCTCGAGTTTTGTACATCCTACTCTTGTAGACCATGTTTACAAATTAAAGAAAGTTTTATATGCATTAAAGCAAGCTTCTAGAGCTTGGTATGAAAACTTGTATACCTTTCTCATAAAGAACAAATTCTTGAGGAGAAAGATAGATAACACATTGCTTCTTAGGGAAACAAAGGGCAAGTGTCTCATAGTCAAAATTTATGTGGATAACATAATATTTAGGTCTACTGATGACAACCTTTACAAAAAGTTCGCTAACCTTGTGCAGGGGAGTTTGAGATGAGCAATATAGGAGAGCCCAAGTACTTTTTAGATCTCCAAGTGAAACAACCTGATGAAGGGATTTTTATCTCTTAGGCCAAGTACACTAGGGAGCATATTAAGAAATTTGGGATGGAATCAACTTTCACCATGAGAACTCCCATGGAGTCAAATATTTCCCTGGATAAGGATGATAAGGGCAAGCCCTTTGATGAATCCATGTATAGATATATCCTTGGATCTTTGCTATATTTAACTGCTAGTAGGCCAGATATTATGTATGTAACATGTGTTTGTGCTAGGTACCAAACATGCCTTAAGGAATCTCACTTCTCAACTGCAAAGAGTATTTTGAGATATCTTAAAGACAACAAACACCTTGGCCTTTGGTATCCTAGAAACAATGATTTTGAACTAATTAGCTATTCAGATGCAGACTTTGTAGGTTGTAAGGAAGATATAAAAAGCACAAGTAGAACTTGTCAATTCCTAGAGAGAAGGCTGATTTCATGAAGTAACAAGAAGCAGGCCAGTGTGGCTATATCCACTGCTGAGTTAGAGTACATCTCTATAGGGAGTTGTTGTACACAAATTCTATGGATACAACATCAACTAGATGACTACAATCTTAAGGTAAATCATTTACCTTTATATTGTGACTCATCTAGTGCAATTTCTATTCCTAAGAATCCTGTATCACATAGCAGAACTATGCATATAAAAATTATATATCACTTTATTAGAGAGCATGTAGAAAGTGAAGACATTTGCCTTGAATTTATCCCCACTAACGATCAAGTTGCTGATATCTTCACCAAGCCATTGGATGAGGCTAAGTACAACTCTTTCAAAATTGAGTTGAGAATGCTTAATGTTGAATGACTCGTGTACATTAAGTGTTTCAGTTGTAGATCTACTTATCTGTATCTCTATTTTCAATTTATAATGAAATCAATATGCTATGATGTTCAATAGATAATTGTTAATCACTTTAACTAGCTAGTTTAACCAGTTGAACTAATAAATTAGTTAGCTGCTAAAAGACCACTATCAACATGTTAGGTTAACAACCTTAATCCCAATTAATTTGATAAAATGGAAAAATTAATTGTTAATATATGTCAAACTTGTTTTGATATTATTCACTAGAAATTAGTGAGATCAATTGAATCAGCTGAGAAAGATTCATCTGAATCGCTGGGACCGCTGAGACAGTCTCACCTGTTCTCACAGGTATAAGAATTTCCTTGTCCCAACGACTTATTTCACTATCTCAGCATATCCGCCGAGACGGGCCATTTATAATGAAATCAACTCATTTAAACTGTCAAATCAGTCGATTTAATAATCTAGGTCATCCCTTCAAGTTCAAAATCCCATATATATATAAAGACATAGTAAAACAAAATTCATTAAACCGTAATCTCTTTCCTAGCCGTCGAGACCAAAACCCTTCTCAACGTCTTGACTTCCAGCTTTAATGACGCCAAGTCTTCAAAAGATCTGCAAGAAGGTTATGAGATCATCAAGAATGACTTCATACATGCTTCAATAGAAATCAGAGAAGTAATTAGGATGTTGGATGCCCTAGGTCGGGAATATATTCTTTCTGAACCTTCCCCCATTTTGAGAGATGAGTGCTTGGAATTTTTCTCCAATATTAATCTTTCCCCTTCCAAGACATCACTAAAATATAAGATTGGAGGGATGAAGATCAAGATTACTCCAAGGAAATTAAGTAAGGACCTTCAGCTGCCCTACACTACTAGTGATGAAGAAGAAGTCATCTCCAACAAGGACAAAGATAAAGCACTGAAATGGTATGAGTACATGGATGCCAAAGTTGGATCACTAAGAAGGAAATTCTTTAACCAAAGAGGCAAATTACTGGGTGACATTGTTGGAAAAGCCATATTATGCAAGCCTGAGTCTCAAGACACGATCTCCAAACCAATGTTTGAGATTGTCACAAGGATAATTCTGCAAAAGCAGACCTCATAGACCAACATCATTTTCCAAAGATTAGTTTATTGTCTACTGAAACCTAATTTGGGAAGAATTTTATCCTTATTCCTGATCAACACCTATCCTGACATCTTCAACCAGAAGCAAGGTGTTAGAATCCACTATCTCAAAAGGATGGATAAAAAAACCTTGGAAAGATTTACAAAAATTCTTCCAATGAGCCAACCTTCTGAGGTAAAGGCCAAGTCCAAGTTCACAGGAAAGCAGATAGTTAGATCTACTAGTTCTTCTAGTTCAGGTTATGAGACCGAGTCTTCATCTCCTGTAGACGTTGGAATTCAGGTTGATATTGACCACAATCAATCTTCTGCTAGCATACATATTCCTATGGACTCAAATAGGAGTCAAATTGGTATAAAGCATGTTGATGAAATCCATGCTGCTCCTGAGTCTAAGAACATTCCTAAAGAATATGCTGCACCAGAAGTGTCAAATGACAAAGAAGAGATTATTGAGCCAGTAAAAGACCTTGAAGATTACTTAGAATCCTCTATACCATAAGAGGCGAATGCACCTTCTGAGGGGATCTTCGGCTAATAAATGAGCCATCTCTTGATCAAATGATTACAAGAATTGTGGATGCTGCATATGTCACTGCTCTTATAGATAATTATCAAGCCTCTATAGGAAATGATGTTGACTCAGTTAAAGATGATAAGTCAGATATTGCTGCATATACAGATTTGGACAAGAATGATGTTCTTCCAAAAGATAATACTAAAGTTGAGGGGGAGCATTCACAAGTCCCTACTCAGGATGAGGTCATTCCATCCACCCTGTTGGCTGAGAGATCAACTCTTACTGAGTATGATGGTCAAAAGGATCAAGAGAAAAGTCCACCCATGACCATAGTCCACCCTCAACAAATCCAGATGACTCCATCCTCAGTACTATAAAGGCTCTATTAGATGAACAAACCACATCAGTGAAGGCTAACAGAGACCAGTCCATTTCTAAAGTCAAAGCTGAGCTGATGACAAAGATCAAGGAAGCTAAGGATGAAACTGTTCACTTGAACATCCAAGTGACCAGCTGGTTTGATAAATCTACTCAAATAATCAAGGCGCAATCCTCCATTCTCAGATCCATAGACAAAAGCCTAAAATTCTCTGCAAATGATATTGGCTATGTAAAGAACTTTGTGTGTCAAACTAATGAAGTTATCAGGTGTGCAGCAGATCATGTCAACACCCATGTAACTAATACTTCCATCAAAGTAATGTAGGAAGTCTGATCAAAGATGAATTGCTAGCTGATAGTGAAAACATTTGCCAAACACTGTCCAACAGGATTGAGGTCAACACCTTAATGCTGTATAATAAGCTTATTGAAAAAGCCAGAAAGAAGGAGGAGAGCAATGTAAAGATGGCCAGAATCATTGATGAGCAAGCCTAAAAAGTGCTTCAAGGCACAAGAATTGCTCTACACTTGTCTTTACTGGACAAGTCTAGGCCAGAAGTTCTAGATTTCCATACTCAAGCTCGAGTGGCACAGGATGCACAACTTGCAGCCAGGAGGAAAAGAGAGGGAACTTTATTAGCTAAAGAGTTCTTGGCTAAGAGGAGAGCTGAAAATGCATATGATCCTGATTATGAATACCTAAGTGATGATTCAGAGAAGATCATTATCAATGCTTGGTTGTGTCATGGTCAACTACTCAAGAACATTGACAACATGTACTCCTCTAAAGATTGGATTAAGCATCTATAAAGGAATTCTCTAAGAGATAGGATTTTTAAAGAAAATTTGGTGAGGAGGAACAATCCTATAAAGATGCCTCCCAAATACTTACCCAAACCTTTTCTCTACCTCAAGATGTAGAAGAATAAAGCCCAGAGTGCAAAATTGCTAGGTGGTGTTCAAGATGAAGGCTCAAGCTCAACAACAAAGAAAAAAAATGAACCTTAGTTGTAGTTCTTTTAAATTTTTTTTGAACACTATCTATTAAACCTTCAATTGTAGTACTGTTAACTTTTGTTAAAAATTATCTGTTAACCTTAATATGTTGGTTCATTGTCATAAATCTGGAAACTCTGAACAAGTTATATATGTTAAACTATCATGTAATAGTTTATTTTGTTTTATGGTTGGTTAAATGCAATTGATTATTACTTATATTTGTTAGCCAGTTCACTGCACTGTTGTCATGATGTTGATGAATCTAGTTTTCCATTTTATCATGATATGTTTTCTGTGTTAATGTATCTTAGCATTGATGTGTGTTCCGCCTTTTTCAAATAGGGGGGATTGTTGGGAATATTGCCCTTCAATTTTCCTTGGATTTGAAGAGACGTCACCATCAATGCTAAGTGCATAGTGTATTTGATAAACCTTCTACTTCAATCATTTGCAGACTTAAGTTGTTCTAAACATGGTTAGAACATTCCTGGAAGTTGCTGTCATTATCTCAGTTCTTCTATGAAAATCCGTTGAGAAGACTGTATGTTCTCAGCGGAACCGCTGTGACAAAGTTAATCTGCCACTGAGATAGAAGCCTGTCTCAGCCCAACCGCAGAGACAAATTCAAAACTAGTCGTTGACTTGGTGCGATCCAGTTTTGGGGAAAGCAAATAAAGCAAGATAGCCTTATTCATTCTCGGCCATGTGATGTGAAATCAACTGAAGAGCCGTTGCAGATTGGTGGGGCATATAAAAAGGATATTCTAGGACAAATAAAAATGAGAAGAGGTGTTGAATCATTGAAAGAGCAGCTGCTAAGTGTTGTGAAGTGCTAGCATGCCTGCTGAGAACTAGAAGTGCTGAGAAAGAGCTAAAGCTTTGTTCTTCCAGTAATTGTTCCCAAATTTGATCTAAGGAGAACAAGTTGAGTCCATATGGGCTCAGAGTTTGATCTTCCCCCCTTCTACTGAAGACATAAGATCAAGGTGGTGCTAGGGCTAATGCTGAAGATCAAATCTCCTACCCTGCTCCTGGACAACTTTCTTCTGTTCATTCTTAACAGAAGACCGAGAAGCTAAAGGCTAAATTCATTAACATCTTATGTTGTAAACTAAACATTCTATATATGCAAGAATATTTATTTTCTTAGTGTGTAAGGCCAGAGTGTCTGATATTATAGGGCCTGTGTGCCTGAAGTAGGGCTGTCCTCCTAGCCTGAGTTGTAGGGCTTCCTGATAGGCTTGAGGTAGGTG
This sequence comes from Platanthera guangdongensis, assembly GCA_039583875.1. Taxonomy (NCBI): domain Eukaryota; kingdom Viridiplantae; phylum Streptophyta; class Magnoliopsida; order Asparagales; family Orchidaceae; genus Platanthera; species Platanthera guangdongensis. Next base: position 45,272,196 of record CM077147.1, read on the forward strand.
ACCTGGAGGGTCACTGAGCTGTGGGGGTAAAAGCTTACTCTGAGTGTGTAGGGCAGTGGCTTTTGGCAGGGTTTGGAGGAAGCCTGAGAGATCATGAAGGATCTGTGTTGTAAGCTCTTTGAGCTGAGTTTGGAGAAGTTTGCCTTATCTAACACACTATTAGAAAGGTTGGAGGGAGAGTGGATGTACCCATATCCAAGGGAACCACTTTAAACAATTGTGTGCATTATGTGTTTGTTTGATTAAGTATAAAACAACCTAGTAAAAATAAGAAAGAAAGAATCAACCTATTCACACCCTCTAGGTGATTTAGACTACTACCCTAATAACTATCACCCGTATTTGTCGAGTGGGCCCGGCTGGCCCAAAGGCAGGAATCAAGGGGTCAGTTTTATCAGACGCTCGCTGTTTATCCAGTATAGTAATAGGCGAGCAGATCCCGCGAGTTGAGTTCTCGCTTGTAGGCAAGAGGCAACATGGCGAGTGCTTGGCTGTGTTCTAGTGCTCGCCGACCGGGCAAGTGGAGAGAGCTCAGTCCCATCGAGTTCTCGCCGCCTAGGCGAGTGAGCTGAGGTGCACCGACTCGCCATTAGAGGATATTCATTTTTGTTTCCTTTTTTTCTGATAATTCATAACTAGCTTGACTTTAGCGGCTCGAGACAGCGAGATCTCGCTATTGACATAGAACTTTGGGCTGTATTCAACAGTTTGTAGAAGGCAGGATCTCACTATTGGCAGAACAACCCCAAAAAACTATAAATAGACCCTCAAGGGAACCTTTGGAGAGGACCTCTTGCTGAGTTTTTCTCTCCCTTTGCTAGCTTTGGTTGGCAAGAGCTTCAGCTCATCATTCACCGTGCTCTCCAAGTGGGTGGTTAGAAGCTCCCTTGCCTCTCCAAAGGTGCTCGATCTAGCTTTGGTTTGGGAGGGGAAGCAATCTAAGATCTTCTGGGTGTGTAGCGGGACTTCCTCGCTGCGGCTCGAGGTCTGTTTGAGGTTGTTCTGGTGGGAAGGTTTCTGAACTCTAAGTCCACAGCTGAGGCACTAATTTGAGAGAAGTAAAGGCAAGCTACAGGCCAGGTCCAAACTCTTCGTTGAACCGTGATTTCCGGGTTCAACAATTTTAAAATAATATTTCATCTCCATCTTTGACCGCTACTGTGGTACTGCACACTCAAAATATTCACGGAGCTGCATAATATTTTTTTATTCTCCAAATATTACACATCATAAATTTCTATTTATATGCTTTATTTCAAGCCAATATAATTCGAAGTTGTCACCTATATAGAAAGCATGTATATAGCTCAGTTTCATTCGAGGATGCAATTTTGAAACAAATATAAATGAAAAATAGCACTTAAGAAAATTAATATGTTGTTTGGCAGCAAGATGAAATTCAATTAGCATAATTTAAATTAATCAAAAATATTATTCGACTACAACTGTTGCGGATCCCTCGAGGCTCCGGTAGACCTGACTAAATTGAACCGTCTTAGCCCGGGAGCGGTCAGGTGAGCAAACACTCATAGAAAGAAGAAAAGCTGGCAAGACAATTTTTTAACGTGAAAAACCCCAGAAAGGGGTGAAAAATCACGTGGTCGGAACTGTGCCGACCAAATTTTCATTAATTGTTGGTTGTTGTACATAGCTGCTCTGAAGAACTCGAGTGCGACATGCCGCCTCTCATTACAAGTTTGGGGAGAGAGAGCTGGGCTCAGAGGGTGACATGCCACCTCTCACGGAGCTATGAACTTCTTCTTGTGCTGTAAGAGATGAACTCGTTGTGCTTTTGAAATATTTCGTTGAAGCTCAAAAGCAGGATCAACTTGCTTTGCTCGTACCGGCTCCTGTGTCTTGGAAGCTTATGTGTCGTGGTTTGCGTGCCTTATTCTCTACAATTTGTCTCTGCTTGCCTTTTGAAGAAGTATGATAAGGTTGTCCCATCGATGATTATAATGCTTGTTCTTGGATGCACATGGTGCATGCTGGCGGAGTGCGTATGGAGCGCTTGCTGGCAGAGATCGCACGACATGCTTACTAGTGGAAAGCACACGAAGCACTTTGTAGCAGAGAGCGCACAGAGCATGCAAGGAGGCGGCGTGCGTGGGAGTGAGCAATGACGTGGCACATACGAGAGAGCGCAAGGAGGAGGCATGCTTGGACAATCTTAGTGACGGAGCATGCAGAGGCGCGCTAGGATGATCTTGATTGCAGAGCGCACAGAGGCGCGCTAGGATGATCTTGACGGCGGAGCCTGCGGAGGTGCCCTAGGACGATCTTGATTGCAGAGCACGCAGAGGCGCGCTAGGAAGATCTTGACGGCGAATCATACGGAGATGCGCTAGGATGATCTTGACGGCAGAGCGTGCAGAGGCACACTAGGACAATCTTGACGGTGGAGCGTGCAGAGGCGCGCTAGGACGATCTTGATGGTGGAGTTCACGGAGGCACGCTGGGACGATCTTGACGGCGGAGCGCACAGAGGGTCGCTAGGGCAATTTTGATGGATAAGCGCGTGGAGGCACGCTAGGATGATCTTGACGGCAGAGCGCATGACGGCGAAGGCCGCCCCTATTAGGGGCGGCGACAGGACTGGGGGGCAGGATTGCCGCCTGGTTAAGGCTGTAAGAGGTCGTTCCAATTAGGGGCGGTGATAGGAGGACACGCGGCCAAATTGGCTGGCCCTTGAAGGACCATATATGGGTAGAGCACGATATGTGTGACACATATAATGCTCGTGAAGTGTGTGTAGGGCGTAATGTGCATGAGATAGTATAAGGTACCTGCAAGATTGAATGTGCAGATTCACATAGCGGTGCTGAAGCGCCGTTGTGGTGTAGCCGAGCCCGGTTACTAGAGATCCCTCTGTTGGTAAAAAACCTTATGATTTAGCTTAATAAGTTATGTTTAGTGATTTTACATCCTAGGTCTACTATCCATGTTGTATAGTGAGGGTAATTTGGTTTTATAAGTCCTAGAGTGTCAGTGATATAAAGAATGTATATACAAGACATACTGAATATAAGAGAAAAGTTATGAATTGCCAACATGCGTCGAGTAGAAGTCGACGCAACTTCGACTGAAATTCAATGTTACTTCAAATAGAAGTCAGTGCAACTAAATTTAATAAGTCGACGACACTCAAAAATTATATCGAAGCATACTTCAAGATGATATTGACGGAACGTCGACTATAAAATGAATCTTACAGATAGTCAGAATTCAATGTTACTTCGACGAGAACTCGACATTACGTCGACTGGATTTCTTAACAGATATTTTTGTGGCTTAAATCTGAATTAAATCAAGAAGGGGTTTACATAACAGATTCTTGGAGATGCTAGAGGATATCGATCTATATATATATATGATGAGATACAAAATAATTAAGAGATAGAATTTGCAATCGCAGATTATTAATCATCAATAACAGACGATCAAAAAAGTCATATCAGATCATGAGAAGATTGAATTCGATAGAGAAAGCTTGGAAGATTATGATTTGCAATTGAATCTCTTCCAGTACCAGTCGATTGGTTTGATAGTTGCAGAATCTGATAAGAAAATTAGTACTTCTTCTTCTCAAGAGAAAGTTGGAACATATTTAGAGAAAAGTTTGAAAGATCATTTGAAGATTGAACTTATAATCTTTGTTATTTTGATATTCAGAGATTCATTAGAAGTTCTAGTGATCATCATCAATTGTCCTCAAAAATCTGAAGAGAGGAACCAAGAGAAGAATCATCTTAATTCAAATATTATCTTAATTTTTTTCTTTACATTTGAGAAAGAGTTTTAAGAATCCCTCTGCAAAAGATTCAATGAGAGGTTCTAAAAGTCTCCTTAAGAAAAAACTCAGATTGTAATTAGTTCAAGATCTTCTTATCAAAAGATCTGGTGTGGTTCTAAGAGTCTCGTGATCAAAATACTCGGACACTGTGATAGTGAATTCCTACCAAGGGGGTAGATGTGTCGATGTACCGAGATTGAGGGGGAATCACTATAATCCTTGTGTCTTTTGTAATTTAACTTTTATTCTTAATTTTGTGTTGTTGTGCTGTGATTTTAAATTAACACTATCTGATTCTGGTTTATAGTTTATGTAAATGCAAATTCGGTGATTATTCAAAGTATTTGAAAATAATTTAAATCTCTATTCACTCTCCCTCAAGAGAAAACTCTGAGAAATATAGCAATTGAACTCCTATTTTATTTGATATCAGAGGGAGGCTGATCATCAATAGGATAATCTATAAAATATTAACACCTTGATCAAAAGATCTTTTCAGTTGCAACAATAAATTCAAAATTTTTATTTACAAAATGGCTTCAAATACTTTTAAATGATTTGTATCTATTAGACCACCAGTCTGTAATCTTGATAAGTTTTAACTCTAGAAAGCTAGAATTATATTATATATGAACACTATTTATGATGGAAATTTTTAATCAATCTTGACAGGACCACCAATGCCATATAAAAGGGATGCAGATGCCAATATAACTACCGAGCCTATACCAAGAAATGAATGAATTGATGTGGAGAAGAGAGTTAAAGATTGTGATACAAAAGCTATGAATATCTTTGTCTCTACCATGTCAGATGACATATTTCAAAAGGTTAAAGAATATCTCTCTGTAAATGTTTGTTTTAGGATTGAGAGTGATCTAGAGGGGTGGTGAATAGGTCCAATTTAAATCTTGGCTACTTTTTCGATCATGAGATTTACTTTTCTATGTTTATTACCCCAGTCAAATAAAATATGAAAAACTATTCAGCAATTTAAAGCAAACACAACACAACAATCACAACACAGTACACAGATTTATAGCAGTTCCCCAATTTATGGGCACATCCACTTTCCCCCTTCGCCTATCTAGCAATGAACTAGATTCGGCCAAACTCCTCCTTCTTTCTTTACTCAGATCCTCGGATCTTACAGCTCAGAGCCCAGCTGGCTCCTACAACTCAGACTATACAAGTCTTACCACTCAGATCACAAGATCCTACACCTCAAGTTCTTTCCAAGAACTCTACCTCAGAGTGTATCCACACTCCTACTGCTCAGGCAACTCCTGCCCTACAACTCAGAACAATCAGTTCCTGCAACTCAGAGAAATACCCACTTCTCCTACCTCAGGCACTCAGCCTTACCTTCGCCTTTATAACACAGACTTACAACTCAGAGAAATTGATTCTCCTACACTCAGATCTATAATTAGATCTTATAAGATTTATAATAGTGAAAAGAAATAAATTCTGAATTAGTCACCCAGCAAGAGAGAAACGGGCGACTGCTTCTTGAACTGATCTTGATAAGTCAGCTTCCCTTGATCCTTGTTGTAATGGATTTGATCCAACCCTTCTTATCTTTTCAAAGCTTCTTGAAGATGAAATTATGGTAGATCTATGCTGGAGAATGCTGATGTCGATTCTTGATCTAGCTTCTCTCTACCTTCTGAATTCTAGCAGATTACTTTTTAGATCTAGGAAGAGATATTGAATTGAAAGATCCTTGATATTCTTTTTATTCTGCTTTTTCTTTTTTCTGTGATCTGCTCACTTTTCCACTTTTTCCACACCTTGTTTCTGTAGAGTTGATCCCTTTATATAGGCTCTGTCAAAGGTAACTGGCTGATCCAGTTAATTACTGACATCTGACAGTTCTGACAGCTGTCAGATCCTCTGGCTTGATTTTTCTAGATGTGTCGACACAGCCTTCACCTTGTCTCGACACAGCTGATGTAGAATGTGTCTTTGTCTCGACACAACTTGTGTAGTGTGTCGACACATTTACTTTCTATCTTGACATAACTTGAGTAGTGTGTGTCGACACTACTGTTGATTGTCGACACAGTTGCTTTCTTGTATCATAGTGTCAACACAAGTCCTGGGTGTCGACACAACTTTCTCCTTGACTCAGTACTTCTTGTTTAAGTGTGTCGACACTAGTCTTGAGTGTCGACACAACTACTTCTTGTCTTAGCACAACTTTGACAAAGGTGTCGACACTTGCCTAGGGGAGCGGCCACCCGGGCCGGGGGGGGGGGGGGGGGGGGGGCGCCCGGGCTGCCCCCTCCCTTGGCCGCCCATGCGGCCACCGGAGTCGCCCCCTCCCTCGGCCGCCGGTGCGGCCCAGGGGTGGCCTCTCGGGCCGCCCCTTTCTCGGTCGCCCGTGCGGCCAAGTGAGCGGCCGCCAGGGTTGCCCCCTCCCTCGGCCACCGGCGCACGGCCTAGGGGAGCGGCCGATCCTCCCCGTCCGCCGTCAACGGTCCTCCCCTCGCCGACGAACTTGGTGGCAAGTTCCCCGACAGCCCGTAGAGTCCCGCTCCCGTCGTCCGATCAATGGGGAGCATTCTCAGCCATCCAAATTACGCGTAACCACCCACTAACCACCGTATTAGTGGGGATGATTTAATTAATATTTTATAATTTATTTAAATGATCTCCAAATAGCGAAATACGCGCATTTAAACTATACCAAAAATAATCATGATGGTGGTTATGGTGTGCGGATAGCCGCATAACCACCATAACCACCACCAGGAGCCTATAAAATAAGCCACAGGCCTCCTCATTTCTTACCTTTTTTCTTTCGAGTCTTCTTCTTCCTCAGGTTGGAGCTCTGCCGAATTCCTCCTACGAGCAGCATCCAATCCGCACCCAAGCCGCACCCGGGCTAAAAGCGAGTCAAGTCAGACCCACCTGACGAAGCCAAATCTCTCAAGTTCCAAGTTGCCCCCGCAACCGCAAGTCCAGGCGCTCCGCTCAACATCCAGAATCAGCAAGCCGCTAACCTAAGACTACAAGTGCAAAGCGCAATTTGTAACAGCTCCTAGCGCGACAACATGTCGTCCGCCGTGTGCCAAGTGTCCTCTCACCCCCAAAGCTGTAACAAGAGGCGGTCTGTCACTCTCGACTTCATAAACAAGCTGTAATAACCAGAAGATAGTGTACTTTAGCCGATATAGATCCGGTCACGTGATTTTTACCCATTTGAGGGATTTTTTCACGTTAAAACTCCGTGTGTACAATCGATCTAGCTCATTGACTGTGTGCATGCTCGATTGTTCTGCGAGCTAAGACGGTCCAGGTTATTCCGGTCCGACTGGGACGTCGAGTTAGATCGCAATAGTTTGGCGCCGTATGTGGGAAACGAGTTCCCAACATCCTCAAAAGACTGTAACCTCGACATAGCGGTACTCAAGATAGAACTTTCAACCCAACAGTTTTAAGGAACAACTTCAATGACAAAAAGAAGCGCATGAACAACTAAAGCATCCGTCCTAGGAGGGCACATCGAGCCAGATCCCTCCTGTATCAACAAAATTGACCAAGTGGCTACCGTAGGCAAGCTAAAGGGCATGTTCGCCAAACACGCCTCCCAAATCAACGAACTCCATTTAAGACTCCCCTCCCGGAACACAAAACACGGCACGAGGGGAGTCTTATGCCTAGAAACAGCCACCTTGAGGTATCATTAGCACACAAGCTAACCTGTACTACAAGACGCCTATTCTGTCGGCTATAATCAATATCAAACATTGTCAACCCAACCAAGAATATAAAACAGAAGTCAAATCCACACATAAGTAAATAGTCCAGATGTATATCAAATAAAAGAAGCGTCAACAAGCTTCTATAACATCAGAGTACGTGTACAAAAATGTGTCTCTCTAACTCACATCAGTCACTGACGGTAGCGACGACACAGTCCCTTCAGGCCTTATCGTCCTGGCCTGGTTGTCCTGCTGCATAACCTGCTGCTGCTCTATATACGAGGTTCCCTCCTAAAAAGGAAGACGTAGCAACGGTTAGTCATAAAGACTAAGTGGCTTCACATCCACTCCCCCGGCGACTCCTCGGCACCGGGCGGAGAAAAGGACAAGTATAATATATATAAAAGAGTAGTAGTACAAACATGTGGTAAAAAAGTCAGCAATATATTTGAATATCAACAGTATAAAGGATGAGTAAGAAATCTACTCTAGCAATTCTACCTTGTACAACAGTATGAAAATATAGAACTACAACAGAAAGTAACTCAACTTATATGAATTCTCATACAGACATATAAGTTGAGGTCGGCTCAACAGTAAAGTAACTTATCATATAAGAGTGCCCATACAAACTTATATGATGAGGATCTTGTGTATGCAATGTAATGTAATGACAAGAATGCAATGCAATGACTCACCCATGATCACAGATATGCAACTGCTATGTCGACATAGACTTGTATTTCCCACTTTTTGAGCAGGTAGCTAACCTCTCAGGCGTCAACCATCGTGGCAAGGTGGTGACAGTGGAGCGGGCTTCTCCACTACTAGGCGGGCATCCACACTACCAAGCCTAGGCCTCTGTACGCCTTAACGCTATGAACACAACAACAGAGCTCACATGCGTACTACGGCTCAGAAGGGGTCTCAGGTAGATGTGCACCAAGAGCCCAGCCCAACTGGCCTATATTCGTGGCACGGAAGGTGCCTCTGTGAACAAATCACCAAAGGACCAAGGCCAACTATCCACTAGCACGGAGGGTGCCTCGGGAAGTGAGCACCGGGGACTAAGGCCCAACCATGCAAGTCTAACTATCAACTCTCGTCGGTGTGACGACTGGCGAGCCCGTAGACCTACCACACTATCCTTAACCTGGGATTACGACACCGCGTGTCGACTCACACCGCATGCAATTTCACATCATCGTGGTACAAAAGGTGCCTCTGTGGACAAACCACTAGAGGACCAAGTCCAACCGTCCACATATGTCTCTTTTCATCATTACCAACCCAGTGCGGTCAAACACCCGCACTTACACCCTTTCACAATCTTGTGCCCTAAGGCGCTTAAGGGTTCATCATCAACATAAAGGTACTTCACATATTCATAAACCATTTGGTCAACATGATTACATATAGACTATGGTCACATAACTTTAGCATCACTGGTTACAATTCTTTTACTAAGTTCAAACCATTCGTGCACACATGGATCAATCAACTAAATGTCAATAACCATTTTTTCATAACAATCACTACCAATTATGCTCAGCATCTTCAAGCCAAACTCATCATTATTTAATGCACTACCATTGTCCAATGCGTCCTTATTGATTCATATATTTAAACCATTCCTACCATCTTAACCCGTCAACTCATTCATACACTATCCTTCATTAAGGATCTATCCAACAAATGTCTTTAACAATATTTTATCACAAATACATACTGACTAAATTTACCAAAACATTAACGTTGTTGTACTACAGTCTCTCCATACCAAATTCAAAGCCAATTCAACATTATTGTTGTAGGAAAGATTACTGCACAACAACTTCAACGGGGATTTCTGAGGCTACAGGAATCCAGTGAAGGTGTGTAACCCCTCGTTGGAAAGGTATTTTCAAGTGCTACGACTTTCATATTTAGTCAAAAGCCCAGATCTGGCCGCATCGTGTCCGAAAACGAAGTTGAATATTGTTGCGCGTAGAAAGCTGATTTCTGCGCGCATCTTAAAGCAGAATGAACGTCGTCGGTTCGTCTTTTTCCCCCAAACAAACTCCCCATGTCACATCCAAAATTCCTCCTCCCTTGTTCACCCTCAAAAGGCCAACTTTCTTCACGAAACCAAGTCCCTATCTTCTCAGGGAAGGAAGGAGTGGTCGAAGACATTATATCTCTAGGGCAAAGCCCTAGCATGGCTTTCTCCTAAGAAAGACTTCCCCTCACAAATCAAGACTCTTTTGAGCCGATATCTCTCCTAGGAATAACTAGAGATCTATCACCAAGGGAGAGGGTAGGAAGCTCACCTCAGTTCTGGCGGTTCTGAGGTTTCCAGCCATGGATCTTGTCACCCTTCTTTGTGGCATCTTCTTCTCCCTCGTTGGTGTTCGTTATTCACGAGAAAGAGAGGAAGAGAGAGGATTTCCTTCAAGAAATTGACTCCGGCGGCTTCTCTGTTTCGGCAGGCTCGGTAACGACAACTGCTCGACAACTGGTAAAATAAGATGGCTAGGGTTTTCTGCATGTTCCTTTTATAATGAGGATTTAGGGTTAATCGTTTTGCCACATGTCGGTCTGACATTGGACCGCCTAATATTGCTTTAAATGAGTCATGTTGAAAGGATGCGGCCCATTTAAGTCGATTTGACGCAATTCCCGAAAATCCGGCTCAGTAGTGGTCGAAAATTCGCCCAAGGCAAAGTTTTTTCTAAGTAAAATGGCGTTCGACGAATTTTAGCCTAGTTCGACGAATCAGTGCTAGCGTTCGACGAATTTTCCTGAGTTCGACGAATCAGCGCTCGACGGCTTTAGCGTTCAATGAATTTACCTGAGTTTGGCGAAGCAGCGCTCAATAAATTTACCTCAGCTCGACGAATCAACGCTCAACAGATTCAGCGTTCGACAAATTTTGCTTAGCTCGACAAATCAGCTCTAGCGTTCGACGAATTTACCTGAGTTCGACGAAGCAGCGCTCGACGAATTTACCTTAGCTCGACGAATCAGTGTTCAATAGATTCAACGTTCTACGAATTTAGCTCAGCTCGACGAATCAACGCTCACCGGATTCAATGTTCGACGAATTTAGCTCAGCTCGACGAATCAGCGCTCAACGGATTCAGCGTTCGACAAATTTTCCCGAGCTCGACGAATCAACGCTCAATGGATTCAGCGTTTGACAAATTTAGCTCAGCTTGACGAATCAGCGCTCAACGGATTTAGCGTTCGACGAATTTTCCTGAGCTCGACAAATCAACGCTCAACGGATTCAGCGTTCGACGAATTTAGTCAGTTCAACGAATCAACGCTCAACAGATTCAGCGTTCGACGAATTTTCCTGAGCTCGACGAATTTACGTCAGTCTAAGTTAAATGACACCGAGAGCGTTGAGTCCACTCAACGCTCTCAACGCTTATAGTGCCAGAACATTCCAAGTTAAATGGCGTTGAGAGCGTTGAGTGGACTTTGTCATTGAGTGGACTCAAAGTCCACTAAACGCTCTCAACGCCTAACCCGCCAAAATATTCGAAGTTAAATGGAGTCGAGAGCGTTGAGTCCACTCAACGCTCGGACTCAACGTTCTCAACGCCCAACCCGCAAAATTATTCTAAGTTAAATGGCATCGAGTGCGTTGAGTCTACTCAACGCTCTCGACGCCTAACCCGCCAAAATTTCTCTAAGTTACTTGGCGTTGAGTGTGTCGAGTCCACTCAACGCACTCGATGCCTAACCTGCCAGAATTTTCTAAGTTAATTCCTGATCTAGTCGTTGAGTCCGGTCGACTCACTCAATGCTCCCCGAACCTGTGTCAATCTTCTTGACTCAAAACACGTGCGAGGGGTCTGGCACGAAATGGGACGTTATAAATCCTATAAACAAAATAAAAGATTTCGTCCCCGAAATCAGGATAAGGTTGTGGGGGAAATAAATCAAGAAAATTTATTATGCTTTATAAATGTTACATTGGGAAAACAACTCCGGGTACTGCTTCCGCATCAAGTACACTGACTCCCAAGTAAATTCTTCTTTCCCATGATTAAACCACAACACCTTTACCAAAGGAACACTCTTGCGATGCAAGTTCCTTGTCTCGGTGTCCACTATCCGCACCGGCTCTAGTCGCACAGATCTATCGGTTGCTACTGCACCATCAGTGGTGTGGATATGTTGATCGGGCCGCAACAACGCCTTCCGAAGTGACGACACATGGAATACATTATGAAGATTCTCCAGCTCTGGCGGTAACTCCAACTGATAGGCCAAAGGGTCAATCCTTTCCAATATAGTGTAAGGCCCAACGTACCTTGGGCTGAGCTTCTTCCCACCACGTACCCGTGACACACCATGCATCGACCATATCTTTAGGAACACTTTGTCACCCTCTTGAAATTCCACCATCCAGTGTTTTGCATCATAATATTTAGCCTACCGACTTTGAGCCTCAAGCATGCGGTCCCGGATTAATCTAACAACTACATCAGTATCATCGATGTACTAAATTCCTAAAACCTTCGGGTCACATCTTGCACCCATGATAAGGGGGTTCTACACCTTCTTCCATAAAGGGCTTCATGGGGTGCCATCCCGATACTGGTCGGGTGACTGTTGTATGAGAATTCTACCAGGGGTAAGAGCCTTTCCCACGACTCTCCTCTATCCAGCACACACAACCTCAATAGATCTTCCAAAGTTCTGATGGTCCTCTCAGACTGCCCGTCCGTCTGAGGATGAAAGGCTGTGCTGAAGGTAAGGCGTGAACCCAAATACGCCTGTACGACCTTCCAATCTTTAGAGGTAAAATGACCATCCCGGTCAGAAACAATTGTCTTTGGCACGCCATGGTACCGTACAAATTGCTCCACAAAGAGGCCTACCAAAACATCCACATTAGCTTCTTTCTTCATAGGAATAAACCTAGATACCATTGTCAGGCAGTCAACCATTACCCAAACCGAATCATTCGCTGAGCGTGAGCGAGGCAACCCATGGACGAAGTCCATGGAGACATCCTCGAACTTCTACTCGGGGATGGGCAATGACTGTAATAATCCTCTGAGGCTCTTGCATTCCGCCTTCACCCTTTAACAGGCCACACATTGCGTAATAAAATATCTGACGTCCCTATTCATTCCTGGCCAATATATGGTCTTCCGCAAGTCGGTGTACATTTTGGCAATCCTAGGATGCATTGTATACTGAGAGCAATGTGCCTCTCTCAAGATATCTTCCCGAATTTTACCGCCATTGGGAATGTAAAGCCGGCAATGGAGATGAACGAGGCCGTCTTTTAGGGAATACTCGTCAGTAGTCCCATCTTCAATTGACTTGAACACTGGGATCAGAGCAGCATCCTTTCTTTGCTCTGCCCGAATTCGGTCCCTAATATCACAGACTATGCTCATTGCGGTTAAGTACTCTGTATACCCTTCTGAATGGTCTTTATATACCAGGGTAATCTCCATCTCCTCGAGCATCCAAGCTAATTTCATACTCGTCAGTCGGGACTCAGGGCTCGATTCTGGTTTCTTCCTGCTCAAAGCATCAACTATGGAATTTGCTTTTCCGGGGTGGTAGTTCAAGGTAAATTCATAATCACATAAAAATTCTAGCCACCACCGCTGTCTCAAGTTCAGTTCCTTCTGAGTACGAACATACTTTAAATTCTTGTGGTCCGAAAATATTTCGCAATGGACGCTGTATAGATAGTGTTCCCAAACCTTCAAGGCGAACACCACTACTCCCAATTCTAAATCATGTACTGGATAGTTGACTTCATGCTTCTCCAGCTGTCTCGAAGAATAAGCAACCACATGCCCAAGCTGCATCAGTACTACTCCCATCCCTTGGTACGACGCATCAATGTAGACTTGAAATCCTTCCTTCCCAGATGGAAGGGCTAGGATGGGTGCGGTAATAAGTTTGTTCTTCAGTTCTTGGAACAGATCTTCACACTGGGGTGTCCACTCGTATGGCACACATTTATTTATCAGAGTAGTAAGAGGAAGGGCAATCTTTGAGAATCCTTTCACAAACTTGCGATAATACCCGGCAAGCCCAAGGAAACTCCGTGCATCGGTCGCTGACTTTAAGGGTGACCATTCCTTCATGATACGCACTTTGGTCGGATCCAGAGCAAGTCCAGCCCCACTGATCACATGGCCCAAGAAGGCAACTTCTTGGAGCTAGAATTCACACTTGCTGAATTTGGCAAACAAGGCATGCTCTTTTAGCTTCTTCAGCACCAAGGTCAGATGTTCGACATGCTCCTCCTCTGTATTTGAGTAAAACAAAATGTCATCAATGAAGACGATGATGAATATGTCTAAATAAGGCTCAAACACTTTGTTCATCAGACTCATGAAAGCTGAAGGGGCATTTGTGAGCCCAAACAACATCACGGTGAACTCGTACAAGCCGTACCTTGAGCTAAAAGCTGTTTTCTGAATGTCCTCTTCTTGTATCCTCAATTGGTAATACCCCGAGCGCAAATCCAACTTGGAGAACCAATGCGCTTCTACCAATTGATCGAACAACTCGTCGATCTGGGGTAGCGGATAGGTGTTCCGCACCATCAGTCGGTTGAGCTCCCAATAGTATATACATAATCATAAGATCTCATCCTTCTTCTTAACGAACAGAATAGGGGTTCCCCAAGGTGATGAGCTGGGGCGAACAAATCATGATTCCACCAGTTCTTGCAACTGAAATCTAAACTCTGCGAGTTCCTTCGAGGCCATTCGATAACGGGTCCTGGAGACGGGCTTGGCACTCGGTACTAGTTTAATTTGAAAATCCATCTCCATATGTGTGGGTAGTCCTGACAATTTCTCAGGAAATACCTCGGGAAAATCCCGCACCACTCGCACATCCTTCATATCTATTGTCCTCTCTTTCAATTCGAAACATATCATGTAAACTTCATCCCCTCTCATGTGGTCTTTCAAGGTCTTAATTGAAGATAATAACAAGCGTGGTGCGAATCTTATACCTTGGAAAATGACTTCAGTGTCTCCACGTCTCAAGCAAATCTGCTTCTCCGCGCAGTCAATTCTTGCTTAATGCCAATTCAACTATGCCATACCCAGAATGAGGTCGAATTCCGGTATCCTCAAAATTGTGGCAAGGGTATCAAAGTTCGTTCCTCCAAGGAGTATCTCCAAGTCGCACTTGGCGGTTGCGGTCATCTCTGAGCCATCTGGAAGGCGTACTCTCCGAGCAATACTAGTGAAGTATTGCACTCCTTCTAGGTCTTTAACAAAGTCGGCCAACACAAACGAGTGCGATGAACCGGTATCGAATAACGTATATGCTGGTTTCCCACCAACCATTACAGTGCCTATGTACCAATAGCAAATAATCAAATCTAGACCTCTAGTACATCTTAAGCAACTTAAGGTGATTACTGAAAATGTGTTAATTAACTATAACATACCTGCAATCACCTCCTGAGGGTTCCGCTCCTGCGCTATGTCTAGCACAAAAACCTGATTCCGACTAGGTCCGGGATTTCCTCCTCGTGGTCCTCGTCCTCGACCATGCATATGTCCCCGTCCTCGTGGAGCTGCCAGAGGGAGAGTAGGAGGAACATTCCCAACTAGCTGCGGGCAGTGATGTCGAATGTTGCCCGGTTGGTTGCATTGGAAGCACACTCGCTCATACCGCCCTTCGGGTTGTTAGAATTGTTGAAGCTGTGGAGGTGGAGGCAATGTTGGCGGCTGTGGGACCGGGCACTCCATTCTAAAATTCCGGTGGAAACGCCCATCACCTCTCTGGTATCCTCTTCCACCTCTATTGTTATGCCTCCTTCTGTTACTAGGGCCAGCCTCCATCACACCCTCAGTGGGTTTCTTACCACTTCCCAAGTGGTCTGCCTCTAACCGTTTCGCCATGTCAATTATCTCTGCTAAGCAGTAGCCTGCTATAAATAAAAGGGCTTGCCTTAGGGGGTCTCGCAAGACTTTATACAACAGTTTTACGTACCTGGGATCTTCTAAACTTTAGGAGATCGACGTATAAAGGTATGAACCTAAGGTCAGGTTGGCTAATCGTAGGGTTAAAATTAGACATACTTAGTGTGAATTACATATGGACACACCACTGCTTCCGCTAAGTCAGTTTGTCCCCAAACTGACTAATCGAACGGGGGTGACACCATTGCTGAATGACTTATTTAGTTCAGGATCGTAGCAAGCTGATAGCATTTGTAAGACCCCCCTCCAAGAACACAAAACATGGCACGAGGGGAGTCTTATGCCTAGAAACAGCGTCCTTGCGGTAGCGTTAGCACACAGGCTAACCTATACTACAAGATGCCTATTCTGTCGGCTATAATTAATATTGAACATTGTCAACCCAACCAATAATATAAAATAGAAGTCAAATCCACACATAATTAAATAGTCCAGATGTATATCAAATAAAAGAACAATCAACAAGCTTCTATAACATCAGAGTACGTGTACAAAAATGAGTCTCTTTAACTCACATCAGACACTGACGGTAGCGAAGACACCGTACCTTCAGTCCATGTCGTCCTGGCCTGGCCGTCCTGCTGCATAACCTGTTGCTGCTCTATCTGCGGGGTTCCCTCCTAAAAAGGAAAACGTAACAATTGTTAGTCATAAAGACTAAGTGGCTTCACATCCTCTCCCCTGGTGACTCCTCGGCACCGGGCGAAGAAAAGGACAAGTACAATATATATAAAAGAGTAGTAGTACAAATAGGTGGTAAAAGAGTGAGCAATATCAATGTATATCATCAGTATAAAGAACGAGTAAGCAATCTACTCTAGCAGTTCTACCATGTACATCAGTATGAAAATATAGAACTACAACAAAAAGTAACTCAACTTATATGAATGCCCATACAGACATATAAGTTGAGGATCGGCTCAGCAGTAAAGTAGCTCATCGTATTAGAGTGCCCATACAAACTTATATGATGAGGATCTTGTGTATGCGATGTAATGTAATGACATGAATGCAATGCAATGACTCACCCATGATCACACACCTTCAACTATTATGTCTACATAGACTTGTAGTTCCCACTTTTCGAGTAGGTAGCTAACCTCTCAGGCGTCAACCGTCGTGGCCAAGCGGTGATAGTGGAGCGGGCTTCTCCACAACTAGGCATGCATCCACACTACTAAGCCTAGGCCTCTGTACGCCTCAATGCTAAGAACACAACAGCGGAGCTCACATGCGTACTACGACTCAAAAGGGGTCTCGAGTAGATGTGTACCAAGAGCCATCCCAACTGGCCTATATTCATAGCACGGAAGGTGCCTCTGTGAACAAATCACCAAAGGACCAAGGCCAACCGTCCACTAGCATGGAGGGTGCCTCGGGAATAGATCACCAAGGATGGCCTTCTCCTAAGAAAGACTTCTACTCACGAATCAAGACTCTTTTGAGCTGATATCTCTCCTAGGAATAACTAGAGATCTAGCACCAAGGGAGAGCGTAGGAAGCTCACCTCATTTTCGGCGATTCCGAGGTTTCCAACCATGGATCTTGTCACCCTTCTTTACGGCATCTTCTTCTCCCTCGTTGGTGTCGTTCTTCACGGGAAAGAGAGGAAGAGAGAGGATTTCCTTCCAGAAATTGACTCTTGCGGCTTCTCTGTTTCGTTAGGCTCGGTAACGACAACTACTCGACAACTGGTAAAACAAGACGGATACAGTTTTCCGCATGTTCCTTTTATAACGAGGAATTAGGGTTAACCGTTTTGCCACATGTCGGTCTGACATTGGATCGCCTAATATTGCTTTAAATGATTCATGTTGAAAGGATGTGGCCCATTTAAGTCGATTTGGCATAATTCCCGAAAATCTGGCTCAGCAGCCGTCGAAAATTCGCCCAAGGAAACGTTTTTCTAAGTTAAATGGCGTTCGACGAATTTTAGCCCAGTTCGAGGAATCAGCGCTAGCGTTCGACAAATTTTCCTGAGTTCGACGAATCAGCGCTCAACGGCTTTAGCGTTCGACGAATTTACCTGAGTTCGGCGAAGCAGCGCTCGACGAATTTACCTCAGCTCGACGAATCAACGCTTAACGGATTCAGTGTTCGACGAATTTAGCTCAGCTCGACGAATCAGCGCTAGTGTTCGACGAATTTACTTGAATTCGACGAAGCAGCGCTCGACGAATTTACCTCAACTCGACGAATCAGCGCTCCACAGATTCAGCGTTCGATGAATTTAGCTCAGCTCGATGAATAAACGCTCAACGGATTCAGCATTCGACGAATTTAGCTCAGCTCGACGAATCAGCGCTCAACGGATTCAGCGTTCGACGAATTTTCCTGAGCTCGACGAATGAACGCCCAACGGATTCTGCGTTCGACGAATTTAGCTCAGCTTGACGAATCAGTGCTCAACGGATTTAACGTTCAACGAATTTTCCTGAGCTCGACGAATCAACGCTCAACAGATTCAGCGTTCGATGAATTTAGCTCAGCTCGACGAATCAGCGCTCAACGGATTCAATGTTCGACGAATTTTCCTGAGCTCGACGACTTTACGTCAGTCTAAGTTAAATGGCGCCGAGAGCGTTGAGTCCACTCAACGCTCTCAATGCCTACAGGGCCAGAACATTCCAAGTTAAATGGCGTCGAGAGCGTTGAGTTGACTCAACGCGACTCAACGCTCTCAATGCCTAACCCTCCAAAATATTCGAAGTTAAATGGCGTCGAGAGCATTGAGTCCACTCAATGCTCTCCACGCCTAACCCGCAAAATTATTCTAAGTTAAATGGCGTCGAGTGCATTGAGTTCACTTAACGCTCTCGAGCCTAACCCTCCAAAATTTCTCTAAGTTACTTGGCGTTGAGTGTGTCGAGTCCACTCAACGCACTCGACGCCTAACCTGTCAGAATTTTATAAGTTAATTCCTGATCTAGTCGTTGAGTCCGGTCGACTCACTCGACGCTCCCCGAACCTGAGTCAATCTTCTCGACTCAAAACACGTGCAAGGGGTCTGGCACGAAATGGGACGTTACACTCCAAGCCATAATGCTCTCCATATGTCAAGAAGTAAAGCCGTCCTCCGCGCCACCATACATGTAGATGGAGTCACCCCCACCAGAAGGACTATTCGCCACGACCAAGACACCCCCTACAAGGAGTATGATATTGAAAAGGAGTTATCAAGTACCAGTAGTTCCCCACTCCGACACCACTAACCCGAAGCACGCAAGATCTCTACCTAGGTAGCTGACAATACAAGGGGGCATCAGAAACTCAACAAATAACGCACCTTAGAAGAGAAAACAAGAAAGCAAATCGCACCAGGAGCATAAGAGGAACTGCAAGAAACGCGTAGACACCTGCCCAATAAAGAAGCCACGTCGACACCGAGAACTCGCACCACTAAATGCCCCTTAGAACAAGATTTTCCAAGCGATTCATCGAAATATTGCACAAGCCCAAGTCGCTCGCCCGAGCTCGAGGAGATTCATCGAAATATTGCCAATATCCAGGGGACTGGACACAATACAAACAAATACAATCATCTGAAGTAGGAGATTCAACGACTCACCAACCTAGGGCCAATCGACCAATTCCTAACAAAAAAAGAAGAAGCCTCATGCTCAGAACCCGAGAAGCATAACCATTAGCATCAACGAGCCTCCAGTCAAATTAGACCAAGTCTTGGTAGATGAAGAGATTACAGTGAATGTACTGTTCCTATCAACATTACTTCAACTCAAACTGACCACTGGTAGCCTCAAACTAGAATCAGCTAGCGCACACACCTCGGGTGGCACTTCCATACCAGTCGTTGGTACCATCATCCTTCTCGTCACTCTTGGAGAAGAGCCCAAGCAAGCAACCTATGATGTGTAGGTTCTTATCATCCAGGCCGACTGTGATCACATCGCAATACTGCAATAATCATTCCTGGACGTCTTCCAAACCCGCTCCTGCTGCTTTTTTCCCCCTAAACTATAAACTTCTACTTACAGTTTTTCACTCTATCATCGTTCCCCAACCAACTACTGTACAAGCCACAAGTCCAAACTTGTGTGAACCATTTTTTATATAAAGTATTGTGTTCCTTTTCAACAATGTCTGACTAGTTTTAGGTAAGACTAAGACGCGAGCAATCCTCGTGCAAAAGATAAGACTAAGTCGTGAGCGATCCTCGTGTAGAAGGTAAAACTGCGCTTGCGATTTGAATACAAAAGCTATTCACTGAACCTGCCTTTATACACCAGGACGGGCCTAACCCCCTCACGACCAAGCCGCGAGTGATCCTCGTGCGAACTAAGCCGCGAGCAATCCTCGTGCAAAAGATAAGATTGCACATGCAGTTTGAATACAAAAACTATTCACTGAACCTGCCTTTCTATGCCAGGATGTCGTCAGGGCCTGCACCCCTCATGACCAAGACGCGAGTGATCCTCGTGCAAACTAAGGCGCGGGCGATCCTCGTGTGAACAAAGTCATGAGTGATCCTCGTGTGGACTAAACCGCGAGCGATCATCGTGCAAACTAAGCCACGAACGATCCTCGTGCAAACTAAGCCGCGAGCGATCCTCGTGCGGACAAAGCCACGAGAGATCCTCGTGCGAACTAATCCGCGAGCGATCCTCGTGCAGACTAATCCTCGAGCGATCCTCATGCTGACTAATCTGCGAGCGATCCTCAGGCGGACTAAGCCGCGAGCGATCCTCGTGCGGACTAAGCCGCAAGCGATACTCATGTGAACTAAGCCGCAAGAGATCCCAGTGCAAACTAAGCCGCACGCAATCCTCGTGTGAACTAAGCCTCGAGGGATCCTCGCGCGAACTAAACCGCGAGGGATCCTCGTGTGAATTAAGCTGCGAGCGATTCTCGTGCGAACTAAGCCGCGAGCGATCCTCGCGCGAACAAAGCCGCGAGCGAGGATGTGCGGAATAAGCTGCGAGCAATTCTCGTGTGAACTAACCCGCGAGTGATCCTCGGACAAACCAACCCGCGAGCAATCGTCATATGAACCGAGCCGCGAGCGATACTCGTGCGAACCATGCTGCAAGCGATTCTCGTGCGAATTAAACTGCGAGCAATCCACGTTTGAACTAGGTTATTAACTAGCCATGAGCACAATTATAGCCCCCACAAAGCAACAGTACGAGTCAAACAATGCTCGAGCAAAAAGAGAAAAAAAGACACAATCATCACAACAACGTGCAAATACATGCGCAAACACACCAATCAAGAACCGTCAAATAATAATAACAACATATAAGGTACCCAACAAGAAAAGTAAAATATGCAGATACACTTGTTGGGTATTGTATCCACACTAACCCAGATTTGATGAAGTCATCCTTGAACTAAGATGAATTAAATTGTATTTGATGCTTGGTTTGAGTTATGTGTTTGCATGAATCTTATGGGAAGTGTAGACCAATGTCAGTCTACAATGGGTCACCAAACACAGGACCATACAATGTAATCCCTCATTGTGTGCTCCAAGGTGTTGACTCATGTGTAGCCTCTCTATTGGGATACACTTCATATTCAAGCTCTAGGACTATGTGAAAAGACTTGATGCTGGTCATCCCTTAGAAGAAGAAAAATCTGTCAAGAAAATTTTCCTAAGTAAAGTACTCGAGTAGTTCTTTACTTACTCGAGTAAGTTACTGGGTTCATACTCGAGTAATAATACTCCTACTCGAGTAGCTAAGATATATCCCGAGTAGCCAATTATGACTCTCAAGTAGTTAAGACAACTACTCGACTAGTTTCTTTTCTCCTCTCGGGTTTTACAGCAATTCTCTTCTCAAAAGTTTTTAAGTTAAATACTCGAGTAGCTCTGTATAATACTCGAGTAGTTTTATTTTCTGTCTCGAGTAGTTTTATCTTATATACTCGAGTAGTTCCATTTGTCTCGAGTAGTTCATCTACTACTCGAGTAGTCCAGTGTTTATACTCGAGTAATCCATGATTCCATTCCAGAAAATTTCTCTAAGTGAATTGCTCGAGTAGTCATCTTATATACTCAAGCAGTTCTATTTGTCTCAAGGAGATCAACTTCTATACTCGAGTAGTCCTGTATTCCAGTTCCAGAAATTTTCTAAGTTTTGTCTCGAGTAGTATTTCTTATACTCGAGTAGTTCATTCTTATATACTCGAGTAATTTACTCCACCTCTCGTGTAAGTACTTAGGTACTCGAGTAGCTGATTTCCTTTTTCTTCTTATTTACTCAAGTAGTTGACTCCATGTACTCGAGTAATCATCTCATTCCCTCTCAAGTAGTTCTTCTCATATACTCGAGTAGTCATCTTCTACCTACTCGAGTAGTGTTGCATGTACTCGAGTAGTCTTTTATATCTCGAGTATTTTACTTCGACTTTTCCGAAAATTCGTTAAGTCCAAACTAACGGTCTTATCCATAAACTTTGACGTGATTGGTCCACGTGTCTCTCATAATGACTTAATCATGTCTAATCTTTTCTAATCATATAAAAGGTCTTGTATAAACCGACAAACCCTAATCTAAGAACAACGATTATTCTCAGAAGATTATTTCTAAAAGAATTTTTGTTTCCTCTTTCTCTCTCCAAGAAATGAAATCCGCCGCCGCCGCTGATTCCCGACCGGCTAGGGTTTCATCTTTTGAGTATTCAGATCAAGAAGGCTCTCCAGATCGAGATTCGCTCAACTCGTCATCCTCTGACTAGATCGATCGTGAGAAGCCAAGAAGGCTCAGATCCATTCTTCTCGAGATTTCTCTTCATCATTCTGATAAAGCCACAAAGCCTAGAAGAAGAAATTTCTGGTCGACTGTTGCAGATCTGAACAAGGAATCACTGCTTGTATTTCTTTACAAAATTTATTTCATTATTGTAGGAGAAATTTCTCCGAGTGTAGGAGCTTTTGTCTCCGAGTTTGTAGGAAGCTTTATCTTCCCAGTGTAGATCCGTTCTGTTGATCGAGATTGTTGGAACATTGTTCCGAGGGTAGGATTGATTTTCAATCCGAGATAGTGGAGTAGCCGAGTCTAGTGTATTGCTAGATCGGTGAGGGAAAGTGGATGTACCCAAGGTTGGGGAACCACTATAAATCTTGCCTCGTCTGTGTTTGATTGGTATATAGATCTGTGCATTGGTTTGTAATTTTTATTCCGCAAAAATACGCATAATTCACCTATTCACCCCCCTCTAGGTGATTTAGGTAGGAAACTATAAACTTTCAATTGGTATCAGAGGCAGGTTGATCGTTAAAAGGTTAACACCTTGATTAGATCCTTCAATAGTTATCCTTTGAGATCTACCAAAGATGGACAAGGCTAAAGATTTTGCCAAGCTTCCTTTATGTACCAAAAATAATTTTCCCATGTGGAAAGAGAGAATCAAGTTCTTTATGGAAGCTGTGGATCCAAGGATCTTCATGATAGTTGAAGAAGGTCCTTACATTCCCATGACCGTCTCCACTATAGATCTAACTAAGAAAGTCCCAAAGAAACTTATGGATCTAGATAAGGATGAGATTGCACTTGTCTCATTGGACAAAAAGGCCAAAAATATTATAGCAAGTGCAGTCGATGATTCAATGCTGTAAAACCTGATTGACTGCCAGTCTGCGAAGGAGATGTGGCAGTCACTAGTTACCTTAATGGAAGGTACCGAAGAAGTGATGGATGATAGAAGATCCCTTCTTAATCAGAAGTATGAAGCTTTCCGACAAGCAAACAAAGATACCATTGCTGACACCTTTGAGAATTTCTTCAAGATAGTGAATGAGCTAAGGGTCTATGGCAGAGTCTTCTCTAATGGAGAATTAAACGATAAGTTCTTGAGATCCCTAACTAAGGAATGAGATAACAAGATCTGTGCCATAAGGGAGTTTGGAAAACTGGCCGAGACAGATCCTCAGAATCTCTTCGGGAAGCTTATGTCATATGAGCTTCAACTCAACACCAGAAAGGCTGAAGAAGAGAAGAGCAGGTTTGCATTCAAAGAGAAGTCTGTTGCTTTAAAGACAGACACCTTTAAGAAGACAAAGGTTGTTCCTCCTACTCCAGCACAAGAAGTTAGTGAAGAAGAAACCTCAGAGCCAAGCACCTCAGGCTCTGAACTATCAGAAGGAGAGTTCTCATGTAACATCCCATGTTACTTCTAGGCCCCTTAACTTAGATTGGGTTAGGCATGAGGTGGGTGATAGAGATATTTAGCTAGGTTTGACCCTAGTAGGTGAGTGAAGCCATGTGGGGCCCACCATAGGGCCCAAGTCAAACTAGGTCAAACTAGCCTAAATAAGGACCCTAACCATACCATGACCCCATAACATTGCCCTAACCCTAAAAACAATCTAAGTGGACCCTAGGGCATGTCACTAGGTCAACCCTTTGACCGTAGTTGATCCAAGTCAACTTAGCCCTAATTTTGGTCAAACCTATACCTATAGGCCCAATTAGCCTAAGTGGGGCACCCCCTTGACCCAAACCAAGTTGGGTAGCGCCACTAGGCTCATGACCATTAAGTGGGGTCAGCCCACTCATCATGTTGACCAAGTCAACTCAAAAGTCAACTTGGTCAACATGAGGCCTAAAGAACGGAAAGATGAACCCAAGCCCATTTCCATTGGGCTAAGCCCACCCAACTCAGCCCAAGGCCAACCCAAGGAGTCAAAGTCAACCACTGGCCCTCAATTTGAAGAGAGAGAATACATGAAACGGCAAAATTGGAAAATTCACCCAAAAAGAGGAGAGAGAAGGTTGAAATTAAGGGAGGAGGCCACATGGCTCCTTCTCTTCAGCCATGGCTTGCTGGCAGACCTCCCTTGGAGTTATTAGGAGGAGGTGAGAGGCTGAGGGCCACTTGGCATGAAGGGTGATACAACCAATGCAATGCCCCGAAACTCACAAGTGCGATGGGAGGCGTTTTGGGCCAAATCTGGAATCTGGCAGGGGGCACACGGCCTGGGACACGGGCGTGTCAGTCTCCAGTCGACGATTTGGGCGCGTTGTCGACGAAATTTGGAGTCGACGATCGTCGAGCAGGGAACACGGCCTGAGACACGGGCGTGTCTCAGGGCGTGTCGAGCCCGTGTCGACGATCGGCCAGGGAAGTCGATGATTTTCGCTCGACGATGTGTCGAGACAAGGAATACGGCCTAGGACACGGGCGTGTCCAAGGCCGTGTCGTGTGGTCGACGAACTTCGCTCGACTAAGTGTCGAGACTGTGAAGACGGCCTGAAGCTCAGGCGTGTTCGGGTGTGACACGGCCGTGGATACGGGCGTGTCCAAGACCCGTGTGAGTCTCGGGTTGTTTTCGGGGTTGTGTCGATGGAGGCACACGACCGACCACATGGCCGTGTTAGTTGGAACACGGGTGTGTCAGGTCGAACACGGGCATGTCAGATGCCCGTGTGCTGTTCCAGAAGCGTCAATTTTGACGGCGAATGAGGGACACGGCCCTGGACACGGGTGTGTCGTAGGTCGTGTTCGGCCCAGTTTTAGCATTTCAGGCCCGAATCAAGGCCGTTCGTTTCTTTAATTTGGGATCCAACGGCTGAGGGTTGTTCCTGATGGGATATACACGAGATTGGACCCTTAAAACCCTCATTTCTTTTGAGTGATTCTCTTTCTAAGTCAAGAGAGAGAGAGGAGAGCAAAGGAGGAAGAAGAAGCTTAGATCCGGCCATTGGAGGAGCTTCGAAGCTCCAAATCGCGAGGCGACTTCTGATCTATGGAGGCAAAGAGAGTGCGGTGCTTTACATCCACTTACATTTCCATGATGCTGAGGAAGAACGCTAGGGTAACGATTCTCTTCTTGAGCATGTGAAGCTCTCCTTCTTTGCATAGGAAGCCCGCTCTCGCGAGTTTGCGGTGAGTGGAGGCGTTCCTTCGGGTAGATATGTAAAGTTCCCGTTGTTTAGAGTCTGTATTCGAGAACGAACATATGCATGATGTGTGAAGCCTACCCGGACAAGTTGGTCTGGATCGGTGATGTTGCATTGCATAATGGCCGGAGAAGACTCTGCGCAAATGTTTGTTTTTCGGGTTTTCTACGCGGTAGATTGCAGCAGGGAGCCTTGGGGATTAACCCAAAGGTGCACCCGAAAAACTGGGCAGATGCGTGATTCTGCCAAACTTGTGGGCCTGGGAGCCAACTTGTACATAACTGGGTTATGTAATATTGTGCGTTCGATTCACGGGCTTCAGGGAAACTTAACTCGTGCCGATGATATTAAAGTGTCGTGGCAAGTGAGCAACGAGTTGAGTGGAACCGTTCCTACTTTTTGTCGAGGGCATAGAGGTCGGGTCTTTGCTGTCGATGATATTAAAGTGCCGTGACATAGGCTGTTTATGATATTAAAGTGTCGTAACATCTGCCTAAAAGACCAAATTGCTCACGAGAGATTGCCGTCCTGGGGATGCTGGTGAGTCAACGGGCTTAGACTGTGATCACCGAGAATGTACCCTGAGAGAACGGGGCGTGTGGCCATGCGTGCCAACGCTTGTGATGCAATGAATTTATATACTGCCTGGTTGTGCTAATAAAATGCAGGGAAGGAGCATCGCCGCCCCTAATTGGGGGCGGGATCGTTATAATTTGGTCAGCATTGCTGACCATTGCTTTTGTAACACCTCCCCTGTAATGACCGTATAATATGGGTCCGGCCGAGGCCCCACAACATACAGACGCCACAGCTTCAGTATTATGAAATGATATAGCTACCCAATCTCAAAACTCAAAACACAACACAACGGAAACCACAAGGAACCTAGAAGTTATCCATGCCTACAAGAGTAACAAAATGGCCTTAAGGCCTTACAATAAGAGTAAATCCAAACTCAAACAATACATCAGTCCTGAAAGTGCATAAGCACACCTAGTCTACCTCGGCATGCAAGCTTGTCAAAATGAGCATAAAACATACAATGCCATAAATGTAAAGCTACAATAAAAGGGTAACACTTCATGAGGCTTAGGCCTTTCTGGCCGGCGAGCTAGCTCCTGCTTGCGATCCTTGCCCTGTAAAAATTATTAGTAACGTGGGTCAGCAAAGGCTGACCTCAAACTGTGTAACCAACATATCTCCTCCCGGCCGCCCCTAACGGACCCCGGGGTACTCCTCCAACCTGTAAGTTAGCACTTCGTATGCAATATTCATAAGAAAGAAAAACAACTAAAGAAACAGGCTTGGATGTCTCAAACATCATACATGTTCTGTACTGTTGAGCATATAATATTAGGGCCTACTATACAACATGAATGAACCACCCGAGTTTCACCCAAGGCACCCTATAGCGTATGCATCTAGCACAACATCACATCAATTGGGTACTCATCATTTCCCCATTGGCATAAAGCCGCAAACAGTCAAAATAATCTCAAAACAAACAAAAGGGAAACACAATTCCTCCCAACGACACACAAGCCGCCACATGGAACTCTTGTCAAGGCCCCACCCACTCAAGGTCTTAGACCCGGGCTTGCCTGCAAGCTCTGACGTCTCATGTCAGGATTCCAACAAACACAAACTGACCGATTCTAAGAAACCTTGCTGGACCCCACCCGCTCATGGCCTCATTGCCCGGGCTTGCCCCTTGCTTGGCATTCTCGTCAGTCTCACAGAAGGGGACTAGTCTTGTCGGGACACTTTCCACACATGACTTGCACGTCACGGGATAGCCAGCCGACCACAGAGACATAACCACGCCTTGGCACATCACAATCCAAGACAAATCCACCCTAGTCCTGCATTTGTACTGCAGCATTCCCGCTCACCAAGGAAACCATCTACCACTCATGCGGAGCTAACCTTGTCCACCAAGGAAACCATCTACTGCCATGGAGGAGCTAACCTTGTCCGGTTCCGACTACACGTACTCACTCGAGAAAAAGGGGAAAAACATCACCACATCACAAACGGTATCTTGCCGCAACGGATCTCTACGAATCCTTAAAGCTCGTATGCAACATCACCGAGTCGGGCTAACGGTCGCGACTACGGCTTCACACACCATGCCTAATCCACTAACGGAGCGGATCTCTAATGCAAAAACATGCCTGGATGGACTAAATCGACCTGGAGGTTCCTCTTGAACCTTGGCGACCCAAACCCCTCTCATTTGAGTGTTTGGTGCCCAAAAACTAGAAAAGAAAAGATGCTAAAACATGCATCCTAAAACCGAGAGGATAAGAGTCGTTACCTTCCGACTCCTCTTCCTAGCCAAGGTAAAATAGCCGGATGGAAACCTTTGCAACGATCTAGCCTCCAAGGATCCGGACTCGGCTTGCAATTTGGAGCACCGAAGCCTCTCCAATAGCTGGATCTCTACTTCACCTTCTTCCTTGCTCTCCCTTCTCTCTAAAACTTAGAAAGAGAACCACTCCAAAGAAATGAGGGTTTCTAAGGGTCCAATCGCGTGTATATCCCATCAGGAGCAACCCCCAGCCGTTGGATCCCAAATTAAGGAAACGAACGGCCTTGATCCAGATCTAAAATGCTAAAACTGGGCCGAACACGGCCTGCGACACGCCCGTGTCCAGCTCCGTGTCCCCCATTCGCCGTCAAAATCGACGCTCCTGGAATAGCACACGGGCATCCGACACGCCCGTGTTCGACCCGACACGCCCGTGTTCCAACTGACACAGCCGTGTGGTCGGCCGTGTGCCTCCATCGACACAGCCCCGAAAACAACCAGAGATTCACACGGGTATGGACACGCCCGTGTCCTTACCTGTGTCTAACTCAACACGCCTGGGCTCCAGGCCGTGTTCACTGTCTCGACACTTCGTCGAGCGAAGTTCGTCGACTGCCTGACACGGCCTTGGACACGCCCGTGTCCTAGGCCGTGTGCCTTGTCTCGACACATCGTCGAGCGAAATTCGTCGACTCCCCAGGTCCGATCGTCGACACGGGCTCGACACGCCCTGCGACACGCCCGTGTCGCAGGCCGTGTTCTCTGCTCGACGATCGTCGACTCCAAAATCATCGACCTCCCGACCAAAACGTCGACTGGAGCCTAACACGCCCTGGGACACGCCCGTGTCCCAGGCCGTGTGCCCCCTACCAGAAACCAAAATTCCCTCTTCAAAATTTTGGGGCGTTACAGCTTTTGTTTTCCACCGTGGGGTGGTTTGTTGCTTGTAGGTACTGCTGGGCCAAGCGGTCAATAGCGGGCTAAAGCCCAAATTGTGAAGCCGGCCCTTGAAGGCCTAATTGAAGTGTTTACTTGCTTTTATTCATGTATGACCGGCCTGCGTGCCGTGGTTTGTAAAACATGTAATTTGAAGTAAACCATTTTGTAAGGCCTTAAGGCCTGTACTTGTGTATGTACTATATTCCTATTTGGTGTTTAATGGACATTCATGCTTGGTGCTGGGTTCTTTTAATTGCAACTTATAAAACTGCTTCCGCTAGAATGCTCTGGGTAGGACGTTGGATTGGTTGGATGGTTTCCACTGAGTAACCACCTGGTCTGTCTGTAGTATATGGCGTCGGGCCCCGGCCGGACCTACTGTTATATGCTATGCGACGGATAGGGGGTATTACAATTTGGTATCAGACTACTGGTTTCGGTCAGACTTAAGCTAAATTCGTGGACGAATTCTTTTTAAGGGGTGGTGAGCACATGTGTGTGAGTCATCGTTATAACAGTAAAAGAACCCATGAATGTCCACTTAGGAATGAAAATACACGTGTTTGGGGAACCTGTGTGTTCCTATAATTGCAATTTGTAATTCTATTTGGTCACTTAACAGTGTTTTGTACCACTATAGGTGACCAGAAGTGGTGCTGGGCCCTCGGAACGTCGAGTTTCTGAGGCTAGCAGTGCACCTAATGAAGCTCCTACAACACCTCCATCGGCTGAGATCATACGATTGGTGGCCGAAGCAGTGCTTGCCATGATGAATGCGCAGCCTGCAAGGCAAATGCAGCAGCCCGTTCCTGCGATGGAGCAGGTACCGCTGCAAGCGGCTGAGCAGAGAAGAGTGGAGCAGGTAGTAGTGGAACCGTTGGTGCCAAGGAGGGATACCGAGAGACAGCTCAAACATGTCATGAGCTTTAATCCTCCGGTATTCTCAGGGTTGGGAACCCCATCTCAAGCTGAAGACTGGCTCTCTAGGGTGAAGAGAGTCATGACAGCAACGGAGACGGAGGAGTGGCAAATGACCACCATTGCTACGTTCCTTCTGGACGGTGAAGCGAGATTGTGGTGGGAAGGATTGGAGCTGCATCTATTGAGAGGTAGGCAACTTGTTGATGTCTCGATGGAGGAGTTCTCGAGACTATTCTTGGCTAGATACCTCCCTTCGGCGCAGAGTATAGCGTTGGAGAACGAGTTCCTGAAGTTGGTTCAAGGAGACAATAGCGTGGATGAATATCTCCACGAGTTTACCCGTTTGAGTCGATATGCTAGCTCCACCATCGCGGATGAGGAGCGCAAGACGAATTGATTCTACGAAGGGCTGAGAGATGATTTGAGGTTACTACTCTCGGGGCCGATGACGCAGGGTTTCTTGACCTTGGTCAACACGGCCCGGTCCTTGGAGAAGGACATGAAGAATGTACAAGCAAAGAAAAGCTTGGGTGATAAGAAGTCGTAGTTCAGAGTGCCGAACTCCTCAAAGTCTGTGTTCCGGAAGTGGAACAAGAAAGCTAGGACGTCGGGTCCAGCCCCCTCTGCTGGTTCTTCTAGGGCGACTATGGGTCGGATCCCGGGCACATGTTACAACTGTGGGAAGCCGGGGCATTATGCCCGTGAGTGCCGGAGCGGACGTCCCAAATCCGAAAGAAAGTCAGGAGCAACTTATGAAGAAAAGGGCAAGGCGGTGGAGTCGACCGCGTCTCATTATGCTCCGGCCCAACCAAGGGTGTATAATCTTGGCCAACAGGAGGCCATCAAACAGGCGGATGTGGTGACAGGTACGGTTTAATTTATAGCAAGTTAATTTCTTTAAATACTTGTTATGCACATGTTACCTTACCACTGCTTGTTTAGGATTTGTTTTGATTTGTGAAAATCCGACAAGAGCACTCTTCGATACAGGAGCTTCACACTCCTTCTTGTCCGAGGGATTTATATCACGCATCGGAGGCCCTTCTTCGATGGCGAATGATAAGTTGGATGTGTTGTTGCCCAATGGATGTTCGATGCGCGCGGATAGGATTTGCGATGTTAAGATTCGTATTGGGAATCAGGAGTTCGATCTGCAAGCGTCGTTACTTCCGTTGGTGGAGTTCGACGTTATATTTGGCATGGACTGGCTCTCGGAGCAGCAAGCCTATATTGATTACAGTCGCAAGGAAGTCAAGTTGGGAGCAAGTTGTGAGACGACTTTTACGGGCTTGAAGGGGTCGAGCAAGACGTTGATGTCTGCTCTTCAGGTGGTGAAGGCAGTTCGTGCCGGTGCAGAACTGTTCTTTACACTAGTGGAGGTTGCTAAGCCAAAGCCTACATTGGATAGTATTTCAGTGGTATCGGAGTACCCTGATGTGTTCCCTAGAGATCTTCCTGGAGCCCCGCCGCAGCGCGAGATAGATTTCACGATTGAGCTAGTGCCAGGTGCAAAGCCTGTGTCACGATCTCCGTATCGACTAGCGCCTAAGGAAATGGCGGAGCTGAAGGTGCAACTACAAGAGTTGTTGGAGCAAGGGTATGTGCGCCCAAGTTCTTCGCCTTGGAGCGCGCCGGTCCTCTTTGTTAAGAAGAAGGACGGAAGCTTGAGGCTATGTATTGATTATCGGGAGCTCAACAAGTTGATGGAGAAGAACAAGTCCCTGATTCCCCGGATCGATGACCTTTTTGATCAGTTGGTCGAGTCGACGGTGTACTCGAAGTTGGATCTCAAGTCCGGGTACTACCAGCTGCGAATAAGGGAGAGTGATATCCTGAAGACAGCATTCAGTACGAGATACGGGCATTACGAGTTTACGGTCATGCCGTTTGGGCTGACTAATGCGCCGTCAGTGTTCATGGGTTTGATGAATAGGACCTTCAGGGAGTACTTGGACCATTTTGTGATCGTCTTCATCGACGATATTTTGGTGTACTCGCAGACTGAGGAAGATCACTTCAAGCATCTTCATTTGGTTTTGGAGGCGCTAAGGAGGAATCAATTGTATGCCAAGTTCTCAAAGTGCGAGTTTTGGTTATCCTCAGTGGCGTTCCTCGGACATATAGTGAGTGGAGAAGGTATTGCAGTGGATCCGGCGAAGATTATTGCGATACGGGAGTGGCCTGAGCTTTCTACGGTAGCGGAAGTCCGGAGCTTTCTGGGGCTTGCCGGCTATTATAGGCGCTTTGTAGAGAACTTCTCGCGGATAGCGTTACCTCACACTACTTTGACGCGGAATGAGCAGAAGTTCGTTTGGACGCCGGAGTGCGCGCAAGATTTTGAGGAGTTGAAATGTCGGTTGACCACGACGCCTGTGCTGAGTTCGCCGTGTGGGACCGAAGGTTATGAGATTTATAGTGATGCTTCGGGCAGCGGTTTGGGTTGCATGCTACTACAACATGTAAGTGTGTTAGCTTATGGCTCGAGACAGCTGAAAGTGCACGAGAGGAATTATCCGGTCCATGACTTGGAGTTAGCGACCGTGATTTTTGACTTGAAGCTATGGAGACACTATTTGTACGGTGTGAAGATTGATATCTACACCGATCACAAGAGCCTGAAGTATTTGATTGATCAGAAAGATCAGAATATGCGGCAGCGTAGATGGATGGAGTTCCTGGGGGACTATACATTGAAGATCCACAACGTGTCTGGTAAAGGTAATGCGGTTGCAGACGCGTTGAGTCGTCGGGCCACAGCTCAAGCCAATTGGCTGTCGATCCATGATGAGCGGTTGGTTCGGGAGTTGGAGGCGTTGGAGATTGTTTGTGTAGATAAGCAATCAAGTGCTGAAGCAGTACTGAATTGGACTGTAGTCCAATATGACCTGGCTGATCGGATTCGGCAGGCTTTGAATATGGATGTCCATATGAAGCAGTTCATGGTAGAGGCTCTGGATGGGTCAAATTCCCAATTCGATGTGGAGGACGGATTACTTTGGAAAGACGGTCGTCTGTGCGTCCCAAGTGTGGGCAATTTGCGGGTGGACTTGTTATACGAGGCACACCATACCAAGTACTCAATTCACCCAGGGAGCACAAAGATGTACCGCGACGTTAAGAAACTGTTTTGGTGGCCGGGTTTGAAGAAGGATGTGGCGCTCTATGTGGCGAAGTGCCAAACTTGCGCCTTGGTGAATGCGGAATGCCAAAAGCCGGGAGGATTTCTGAAGTCCTTGTCTATTCCAGAGTGGAAATTCGATGACATCTCTATGGACTTTGTGCACGGTTTTCCAAGGCCGCAAAAGGGGAACGACGACATTTGGGTGGTCGTAGATCGGCTAACGAAGGTGTCACATTTCATTCCGCATAGGAAGGATGATCCGGTGGAGAAGTTGGCAAAACTATATGTGGATAATATAGTACGGCTTCACGGTGTGCCCCGCAGCATCGTGAGTGACCGAGATGGGCGGTTCACGTCCAATGATTGGAGGCTAGTGCAGTAAATGTTGGGAACAAAGTTAAAATTCAGCGCAGCCTTTCATCCGCAAACGGATGGGCAGACCGAGAGGGTCAATAGAACTTTGGAAGACATGCTATGCATGTGTGTCTTGGACTTTGGAAAGCAATGGGAAGACCATCTTTATTTGGTGGAGTTTGCGTGCAACAATAGCTACCAGGCGAGTATTCAAATGGTGCCCTTCGAGGTCCTATATGGTAGAAGATGTCGCACGCCGTTGTCTTGGCTAGAAATGGCTGAGTCAAAATTGTATAAGCGATTAGAAGTGGAGGATGCTACTTCGTTGGTGCGAACCATTCGGGAGAGGCTGCAAATCGCTCAGGACCAGCAAGCAAAGTACTATAATGCCAAGCACAGGAAGGTGGAGTTCGATGTGGGCGACTGGGTGTACTTAAAGATCAAGTCGTTCAAGGGTGTCTCGCGGGTGCGGCGATTGAAAAAGCTAAGCCCGAGGTACCTTGGGCCGTTTGAGGTTCTGGAGCGAGTTGGTGAAGCAGCCTATTGGTTGAAGCTTTCAGTGGACCTTAGTGGTTTACATGATGTATTCCATATTTCGGTACTTTGGAAGGCGATGCAAGAGCCTACGCAAGTGATCGCGGTTGATCAAGTGCCGATTGATAGTGGGTTGACGACAAAAGTCAAGCCCGTGCGGATTGAAGACTCGGAGGTCAAGCGGCTACGCAATAAAGAGATCAGGATGGTCAAGGTCCGATGGGACAATTGCGGTCGAGAGGAGCTCTCTTAGGAATGAGAGTAGACTATGCTTGACGAGTATCCGGAGTTGTTCCGCTCAGGTACAATTTAATTTTGGTACTTGTCTTTCCTTTATGTAATTTCATGGACGAAATTCTTTTAAGAGCGGGAGAGTTGTAACGCCCCGAAACTCACAAAAGCGACGGGAGGCGTTTTGGGCCAAATCTGGAATCTGGCAGGGGGCACACGGCCTGGGACACGGGCGTGTCCCAGAGCGTGTCAGGCTCCAGTCGACTATTTGGACGCGTTGTCGACGAAATTTGGAGGCGATGATCGTCGAGCAGGGAACACAGCCATGAGACACGGGCGTGTCTCAGGGCGTGTCGAGCCCGTGTCGACGATCGGCCAGGGAAGTTGACGATTTTTGCTCGACGATGTGTCGAGACAAGGCACACGACCTAGGACACGGGCGTGTCCAAGGCCGTGTCGTGTGGTCGACGAACTTTGATCGACGAAGTGTCGAGACTGTGAACACGGCATGAAGCCCAGGCGTGTTTGGGTGTGACACGGGCGTGGAAACGGGCGTGTCCAAGACCCGTGTGAGTCTCGGGTTGTTTTCGGGGCTGTGTCGATGGAGGCACACGGCCGACCACACGACCGTGTTAGTTGGAACACGGGCGTGTCAGGTCGAACACGGGCGTGTCGGATGCCCGTGTGCTGTTCCATACGCGTCGATTTTGACGGCGAATGGGGGACACGGCCCTGGACACGGGCGTGTCGCAGGCCGTGTTCGGCCCAGTTTTAGCATTTCAGCCCGAATCAAGGCCGTTCGTTTCTTTAATTTGGGATTCAACGGCTGAGGGTTGTTCCTGGTGGGATATACACGAGATTGGACCATTGAAACCCTCATTTCTTTTGAGTGGTTCTCTTTCTAAGTCAAGAGAGAGAGGAGAGCAAAGGAGGAAGAAGAAGCTTAGATCGGCCATTGAAGGAGCTTCGAAGCTCCAAATCGCGAGCCGACTTCAGATCTACGGAGGCAAATAGTGTGCGGTGCTTTACATCCGCTTACATTTCCATGGCGCCGAGAAAGAACGCTAGAGTAACGATTCTCTTCTTGAGCATGTGAAGCTCTCCTTCTTTGCATAGAAAAGCCCGCTCTCGCGAGTTTGCGATGAGTGGAGGCGTTCCTTCGGGTAGATATGTAAAGTCCCCGTTGTTTAGAGTCCGTATTCGAGAACGGACATAGACATGATGTGTTAAGCCTACCCGGACAAGTTGGTCTGGATCGGTGATGTTGCATTGCATAATGGTCGGAGAAGACTCCGCGCAAATGTTTGTTTTTCGGGTTTTCTACGCGGTAGATTGCAGTAGGGAGCCTTGGGGATTAACCCAAAGGTGCACCCGAAAAACTGGGCAGATGCGTGATTCTGCCAAACTTGTGGGCCTGGGAGCCAACTTGTACATAACTGGGTTATGTAATATTGTGCGTTCGATTCACGGGCTTCGGGGAAACGTAACTCGTGCCGATGATATTAAAGTGTCGTGGCAAGTGAGCAACGGGTTGAGTGGGACCGTTCCTGCTTTATGCCGAGGGAATAGAGGTCGGGTCTTTGCTGTCGATGATATTAAAGTGTCATGACATAGGCTGTTGATGATATTAAAGTGTCGTAACATCTGCCTAAAAGACCAAATTGGTCACGAGAGATTGCCGTCCTGGGGATGGTGGTGAGTCAACGGGCTTAGACTGTGATCACCGAGAATGTGCCCTGAGAGCACGGGGCGTGTGGCCATGCGTGCCAACGCCTGTGATGCAATGAATTTATATACTGCTTGGTTGTGCTAATAAAATGCAGGGAAGGAGCATCGCCGCCCCGAATTGGGGGCGGGATCGTTATAATTTGGTCAGCATTGCTGACCGTTGCTTTTGTTTGCCACCATGCGGTGGTTTGTTTCTTGCAGGTGCTGCTGGACCAAGCGGTCAATAGCGGGCTAAAGCCCAAATTGCGAAGTCGGCCCTTGAAGGCATAATTGAAGTGTTTACTTGCTTTTATTCATGTATGACCGGCCTGCGTGCCGTGGTTTGTAAAACATGTAATTTGAAGTAAACCATTTTGTAAGGCCTTAAGGCATGTACTTGTGTATGTACTACATTCCTATTTGGTGTTTAGTGGACATTCATGCTTGGTGCTGGGTTCTTTTAATTGCAACTTATAAAACTACTTCCGCTAGAATGCTCTGGGTAGGGCGTTTAATTGGTTGGATGGTTTCCACTGAGTAACCACCCGGTCTGTCTATGGTATATGGCGTCGGGCCCCGGCCGGACCTACTTCTATATGCTATGCGACGGATAGGGGGTGTTACAACCAAAGCTCCAAACCGAGCTTGCCTTGGTTGTATCTCCCCATATATCCCCTCCCAGCCAGAGATATTGATTCCATTAGCTTCAGAGGGCAAAGGAGAGTAGAAATCGATAGCTGGAGTGAAGGAAACGGTGCAGGAACCATGAATCTGAGAGGTGCCGTCGGAGCAAGGTCGGGAATGGCCACCCGCCTCCATCCTCGCCGCCAGCCACCAACACAGGTTCGTTTCACCGTCCCTCTACCCGTACTAGAATCCTAGATCAACTAGGTGAGATATCAGGCTCAATTGAGCCCGATGACATGTGAGAAATGGGAGATTTTTCAAGCTTTTTCTTATCGCTCGGGATCGCCATCGCCGCCGTCTCCCACCGGCTCATCACCGGCAAAGGATCGCCACAACCACCGTGAAGGTGATGCATGACACCGTTGGCCGGGGGTGGCGCCGCCTCAGGTGGCCGGAAATGGCCCCGCAATATCCCCCAGGTCGGCTCGATCTCAGCCGTTGAATGCCTGGGGAAGATAAACGAATGTCGTCCAATATCGCTTTAAGATTCGTGCTGTGCATTTTTATTAAAATCAAATTAATTTCTGTTATTATTTAATGAAATGAAATTATATTTCTGTCACATTAATTCAGTGATATTGCATGTCAAATATTGGGCTCTTAGAGCCATTTCCAGAGGATGACATGAACATGAAAAATGTAGCCCTTTGGGTTAACTTTAATTTGCCACCATTAACTTGAGAGTTGGTCCAGTGGTCTGACCTGCACGACCGTTTTCCTAGGGTTGGTCCTTAGCTAGGGCAGAATTTCAAAATGATGCCCAAGTCATACCATTCATCCAAATGGCCCAACATTTTGGGTGCATGCATGTTTAGGGCTTGGTTAACCCTGTACAGAAATGAGAATTTTGGGAAAAAATTTTCTATAGTTTTTACTAAAATACCCAAAATGAAATAAATAAAATATTTGGAGTTGTGGGACTCCAAATGGCCCCAAATTTTGGTGGCATTTCCTTAGGGACATTATAAGTGTTTGTTGTAAATTTCAGCCAATTTGGACCACTTCATGTTGGGTAAACCCACTTGCATGTGTTGGCTTGTTATAGGCTTGGTGTGCATTTAGCCTAAAATGAAATAATGTGTATTCAGCCAACTTGGAACATTCAAAAATCATGATTTTCATTATAGAGGCACATGAGGGTGTAATACACCTCTCATAGCAATGGTGGGAATTTTGGGAACAAAAATCCCATTATTTTGAATTTCTGAAAATTTGGTCATTTTTAGGAAATAAATTTAAAAAGGTTTACCCTTATCATAAAATGTTCAATTTATGTTGGGACTAAGGAGTGACATAATAAACACTAGAAATAAATTATATCTCTGTTGGATGAAGTTTAAGTAGTTTAAGGAGCAAAATGACCATTTTACCCTTATGGAATTTCTGTAGAAATGATGGGTATATTCCTTTGAAAAATCTGAGAAAATTCATATTGCTGTAATTGTATGTTTTATACCTTGTGCAATTATTTCAGAATTTTGGAGTGCCAAATAATGTACTTAGGCCCCATAATGGCATTTTGGTAAATAACTCAAATTGATCATTGATAGGCCATTTCAACCTAGATGTAAATAAAATCTGCACATAGCATTATTTGATTATTATCAAGGCTCTGTAATGTAATTAGAATTTTTGAGATAATAGTTTATGTGCTTCATTTGGAAAATGCTATATTTGTGGATATAGTATTAAATAGGAATTAATTATAAATCTGAATTGAAAAAACATGAAATTTTGGTAGGCCCCATTAATTGTCATATTATATACCTGGAAGAATCCCTAGGACAGTAGGTTTAATATTGACAATACTTCATGTGCAAAATGACTAGGGATTACATTTAAAGAAATTAATTTAATGGTGTAAGTAATTTGGAAAATTATGGAATTCATCCTGTTCATCATATAGGTCCATACCATACTAGGATAAATAATTTGAGGCATATGGCCAGAGGAATTAGAAGGTCATATTTGTGGGTGGTATCGGGACATGGGTAAGTGTCTAGCACCGATGTTCGTACGAGTAGGGCCAACAGGGGAGGAATCTGAATAACTAGTAAAGTGAGGATCTAAGTGGAGGAATTAACCCTGGTTGGTCTCCTAGAGGTCCTTAACCATGTGTAGGAAGAGTGCAAGTCCCGTGACAACAACAATAACGGGGACCGGCGGAAGACCGCCGTGCTCCTAATAACACCTTAAGTCTTTAGGGTCGTTCTAAAGTAATACGAGAGTTGGGGTATAAATCCTGGGTAGACACCAATAAAAGTAATTATCCTTGAGAAAGGGAACTTTGGACGTAATCCCATCGTAGTTCCTAGTGCCCCCGAGAGCCCTTCACTGGGTATACCCTGGGCAGTACTAGGATTAACCTTAAATCACTAAGTATAATAACCCGTAGACAAGAGTAGTCTAATAGGTTAAGACATTGTGGTTCATTCTCACCCGTGTAGGGTTGGAGGGATTGTGGTTCATTCTTACCCATGTAGGGTTGGAGGGATTGTGGTTTATTCTCACCCGTGATGGGTTGGAGGGAGACTTGTGTAATATGCTCACCCGTGATGGGTTGGAGGGATTCAGGACGGTTTGTTCCTGCGAGCTGAAGGCTCGAGATGAAATACTTGCATGTGCATAAATTTAGTGGCGGGTCATGCGGTACTGGGCCGATCGTCACACCGACGGCAGTACGGTGAACCAGGCGGGTGTGAGGGTTTGTGGGGCCAGTGGGTTGTTTTACACTGCAGTCTGGAGGACGATTCCCGATGACGCACACCCGACCCAACAAGACTGACGGTTGTCAACAAAGTACGTATGCAGAGACTCTAGAGTGCACCTTCGACGTGTACAGAGGCATATGAGAGAGGTTTTGTAGTGTGCATACCCTTCTAGAAAGCGGAGACGCCCACTCCGCTGCTGCCGTAGCCACAACGGTGGTACCTGAGAGTGATGCTAGCTCTCGAAAAGTGGGAACTAAAGGTCTGAGATCTCAGAGTCGTGTGCGTTTGTTGCACTTGCATGTTTCATAATTCATAACATATCATCTATTTGCATTAGGACATACGTTTCATAGATCCTTATCATATAAATTAGTATGAGCTCTTTTATATGATAAGTTATTTTGGAAATCCTAACTTATATATTTGTATGAGAATTTATATAAGTTAGGGTACTCTGTGATGGTAGATAGCTTTACCTTTCAGCTTTACTTTACTTTTCTACTCTTACTTTCAGTTCTTTCCTTTACTTGTACTGCACTTTACTTACTTGTACTATATACTTAGAACTGCTAGAGTAGAATAATAATATCTATTACAATTGCTAGTTATCTCTTGTCACCTGCTTCCACTTTTGCTACCCCTTGTTGTCCTTTGCTTCGTCCTTCCGCTCGGTGCCTAGGAGCTGCGAGGCGAGGTGCGGAGGAAATGACTTAGTCTTTTTGACTAATGGTCGGTGACCATACTATTTTAGGAGCTCGTGGAGATGGAGCACCAGTACGACGAGGAGGCAGGACTTGAGGAGCAGATACCGCTACTGCAGACTACTACTACTACGCGTCCTCAGGTGGGACGAGTTTTGATGTATTAGATTAGCTTCTGCTTTGATTTGAGAGAGAGAGTTGATATGATGTACTGGGCATAAGCCCTTATTACTCTCTCATTTTGTACTCATTGTGGACTATGTTTCTGTACTCTTCATTTATGTATATGATATGTACTCTGTGACTTGTGGACTAGTGGATTTGATATACTGCTATACTTCTATTTCTCGTATTGACCTACAGGTTATATGATCGTATTAGTCGGCAGAATCAGTGTGTTGCGGTGTCGTCTAATCCGTGTGTTAGTGCCACCGTAAGACGGCAGTTCTGGGCATAAGACCGGGAGCCTCCTTGGTAAGGGGGAGGGGTCTTACAAACTGGTATCACTTGAACAAACGATCATATGAGAAAGAAGTCCACAACACTAGAACACCCCGCTCGAGCATTAGTTTGTGGACAAACTATGCAACAGAAGCAATGGTGTGCCCATGTGCAAAAAGTCACATAAAACAGTCCATTAAGCAATGAATTAGGCCAATTTTTGACGTTTACCTTACCTTATGCAGCCTCCGAAGAATGTGGTTCCTCCCCCTCCGGCTGCCACTCCTTTCATGCAGGCAAAGATGAGACAAACTCTGACGGCTATCCTAGATGCCTTCAGAGCCCAGTAGGCCCCGACACAGTTGCCAAACCCGGTATCAAACTGGTTGAGTGACTTTAAGAGCCTGTCCCCGCCGACGTACCGCAGGACAGAAGATGCAGTGAAGACAGAGGAGTGGTTGGAGACTATTCAGGAGATGCTGGCTGGCATCAGCTGCCCTGTCAGCCAGGCAGTACAGTTGGCATCCTCTGCCTTGGAGGTTCATGCTAAGAGGTGGTGGAAATCCATGTTAGATTCCACCTATGCAGACAGAGCATTGACAGACATCTCGTGGGAGGATTTTAGCGAGTCCTTCTTGGAGCATTTTGTGTCCACTACGGACAGGGACGAGTTAGAGGAGAGGTTCCTAAACCTCAAGCAAGGGTCCAGATCAGTGATTGAATACCAGAGAGAGTTTTCTCATTTGGCAAGGTTCGCAGGGATATATGATCTAGAAGACAGGAGGTATGCTAAGAAGTTTTATCGAGGACTCAGGAATTCTACGAGGTAGGCGCTTCTATTCATTTCTCACGGCTCGGTGACCCAGATCATCGAAATGGCCAAGAAACTGGAGGCCGATCAGTTGATGGTGCAGAGCAGGGGTAAGAGGCCGATGGATGGGCAATCATTCAGGGAGAGAAGCAGAGGCTCTCAGAGTGGCAGAGTGATGGGATACAAGAGGGGTAGAGGACGACAACATCCTAACTACAGACAGGAGCAGAGGCCCCCTCCAGTGCTTACTCCCCCACCACCACAGATGAATGGCCCGGTGAGCCAAGACGACCGTGGCCAAAGACAGGTGGTCTGTTATGGTTGTCATCAGCCCGAACACATCAGATCGCAGTGCCCACATCAGTTTCGACCACTTCCTCCTCCCCCACCTCCAGTATCCCCTCCAGTACAGCAGGGCCGAGGACGAGGTCTAGGTCGAGGCCGAGGCCGGGGACATTACGGCCGAGGTCGAGGGCAGGAACAGATGTACACGCTAGATCTTACCGAACCTAGAAACCCAGAGGAGGTTATCACATGTACTTAAGATTATTGTTAAATTACTTGAGTTTTCAATTATATAGTACCTGGAACCATAAGATAACAATTCATTTTAACTTAAACAAACCTCAGGCATAGTTATTATCAGCGGCAAGCCCGCTCACACTTTATTTGACACGGGTGCTTCACACTCGTTCGTATCTGAGGCCTTCATAGACGGACTTGAAGGCGTGGAAAGATTTCCGGGACTAGAGATGAGGGTGCGTCTACCCAATGGGTCAGAACTGCGGACCACTGCCCATTGCAATATGGAGGCCGAGATTGGTGACAAGGCATTTGAGGCGCCAGCAACTATTCTGAAGCTGCAGGACTTTGATTTGATTTTGGGCATGACATGGTTACATCGGAACCATGCTCAGATAGATTGCCTATCAAGGAGGATCACACTAAGGCATGGCGACTCCCATGTCATCATCGAAGGTATTAAACCTATCTCGAACCTATTACTATCTTCTATACAGGTTGTGAAGGCC
This sequence comes from Platanthera guangdongensis, assembly GCA_039583875.1. NCBI lineage: Eukaryota > Viridiplantae > Streptophyta > Magnoliopsida > Asparagales > Orchidaceae > Platanthera > Platanthera guangdongensis. The sequence goes on from CM077147.1 coordinate 45,314,032, forward strand.
CACGAGTAGGGAGAGGAGGTTTACCTTATCTTCTTTGAGATGGCGGGAGCAGAGGCTTCTATTTCAGATATTCCGGTGGTCCGGGATTTCTCCGACGTGTTCCCGGAGAAATTGCCTGGACTACCACCAGCTAGGGACTTGGATTTCAGGATTCAGCTGGTACCGGGAGCGAGGCCAGTGTCCCGGGCACCTTACAGGATGGCTCCCAGAGAGTTGGCAGAGTTCAGGACTCAACTTCAGGAGCTAGTTGAGTCGGGATTTGTGCGGCCCAGTTCATCGCCGTGGGGAGCACCAGTTCTTTTTGTGAAGAAGAAGGACGGGTCGCTGCGACTATGCATAGATTACCAGGAGCTGAACCTGTTAACGGTCCGCAATACCTATCCACTGCCTCGGATAGACGAGCTATTTGATCAGCTGCAGGGAGCCTTCTGGTTCTCTAAGCTAGATTTGCTATCTGGTTACTACCAGTTCCGCATCCGGGAAGAGGACATACCGAAGACAACATTCAGTTCACGATATGGGTTATACGAGTTCATGGTGATGCCTTTTGGGCTCACGAATGCCCCCTCCGCATTCATGACCCTAATGAACAGTGTATTTGAACCTTACTTAGACCTCTTCGTCATTGTGTTCATCGATGATATTCTGATCTATTCCCGGACTCAAGTGGAGCACACTGAACACTTGACACAGGTTTTGTAGAGACTGAGAGAATTCCAGATGTATGCGAAGTTTTCTAAGTGCCAGTTCTGGCTACAGGAGGTGGCTTTCCTGGGGCACACTATCAGTGGGGCTGGATTGGCAGTGGATCCAGCCAAGATAGAAGGCAGTATGAAATTGGCCACGACCGAAGACAGCATCAGACATACGCAGTTTCTTGGGGTTAACAGGTTATTATCGCAAGTTCGTGGAGGGATTCTCGAGGTTAGCCCTCCCCTCACGTCCTTGACGAAGGATGCAAATTTTGTTTGGTCAGAGCAGTGCGAGACAGCTTTTCAGGAGCTGATGGACCGAACTCACCTCATCCCCTATTCTTGCGCTCCCATCCGGGAGTGAAGGATTTCAGATCTACACAGATGACTCTTACCAGGGGATGAGTGCTCTCCTGATGCAGCATGGACATGTTATTGCTTATGCTTCAAGACAGTTGAAGAAGCATGAGCATAACTATCCAGTACATGACTTAGAGCTCAGGGCTGTGGTATTCGCCCCAAAGATGTGGAGACATTATTTATACGGGATTCATTGTGATATCTATTCAGATCATAAGAATCTTAAATATATCGATACGCAGAAGGACCTAAACCTGTGATAGAGGAGATGGCTGGAATTCCTCTGTGACTATGATTATCAGATCCACTATCATCCGGGGAAAGCAAACACAGTAGTAGATGCTTTGAGTAGGAGAGCCGACACTTCTGGACTGGTGCCTCGGTTGATGTCTATTGAGCTGATACGGATGATGGAAGACATGCATATTACCATGGTATCTGAGACCGAACTAGTGGTATATCGAGAGTACTTGAGCTCAGTGATCAGTGGTGATGATATACAGGAGCGCATCCGAACACATCAGAGGCTGGATGTTGCATTAGAGCCGATTTTCAGTGCCCTGAAAGGGGGCAAGTTTGAGGATTACATGCTGTAAGATGATCTCCTTTGATTCTGTGGGCGAGTATACATACCAACAGGAGATGGTATCCGGGATGACATACTCAGAGAGGCTCATTGCTCCAGATATTCAGTGTATCCCGGCATCACCAAGATGTGAGCAGATTTACGGAGGACCATGTACTGGCCTGGGATGAAGTGGGAGATCACCTATTTTGTGACACAATGCGAGACTTGTCAGCACGTGAAGGCGGAATGTAAGAGCACTACAGCCACTGCCAGTCCCAGAGTGGAAGTTCGAGGACATTGCTATGGACTTTGTACATGGACTACCTCGCTCCCACTCCGGGCACGATTCCATTTGGCTAATAATCGACAGACTGACCAAGGTAGCGTGTTTCATTCCAGTCAGGAAGGATGCTCTAGTTGCAGTTTTGGTGAGATTATTCGTAGAGCAGTTTGTCAGATACCATGGCATACCCAGGACTATCGTCTCGGATCGTGATGGTCGGTTCACTTCCAGGGAGTGGAGGGCAGTGCAGGCTTACTTGTGGTCCCGACTTACCTTTAGCACTGCCTTCCATCCGCAGACCGACGGCCATACGGAGCGGATAAACAGGACGATGGAGGACCTGCTCAGATTATGCATATTGGATACGGGGAAGCCTTGGGAGAGGCTGCTACCATTGATCGAATTCTCTTACAATAACAGCCACCAAGATAGCATTGGGATGGCTCCTTATGAGGCTTTGTACGGAAGGAGATGTCGGACACCGCTATCTTGGGTACAGGATGTGGACACCAAGACTCTTGGCTCTGATTTTGTGGAAGACATGGAAGCTCAGATTCGTTTGATCAGGGATCGGATGCTGGAAGCTCAGAGTAGACATGCTAAATACTATGATTGCTCGACATAGGAAGGTGGAGTTCCAGGTGGGATATAGGGTATTCTTGAAGATACGTCCGGTACATGATGTCTCTCGGGTGCGGAGGCACAAGAAGCTCAGTCCATGATATATGGGGCCGTACTTGATCCTGGAGCGGATCGGTCCCTTGGCTTATAGACTGCAGCTGCCACCAGAGTTGAGTACACTGCACGACGTCTTTCATGTCTCTTCACTACGGAGAGCACTCCTCCGGCCGGAGCAGCAAATTACTACTATAGCTGGCCCGCTAGCATTCGATAGATCAGTTCGTTTGGAGCCGATCCGGATTGATGATACAGATGTCCGAGTGTTGCGGAAGAAGAAGGTCCCTCTTGTGAAGGTGCTGTGGTCCAACCATGGACGGGAGGAACACACCTGGGAGCTAAGGGACCTGATGTTGGAGCGACACCTGGAGCTGTTTACTTCAGGTATGCTGTAAATTATGTTTTAAAATTACTTAAATTATTACGAGTAGAACCCCGTGGACCCGAACTTAAATTTCGGGGACGAAATTATTTTTTTTGTTTATTGGAATTGTAACATCACATGTTACTTCTAGGCCTCTTAACTTAGATTGGGTTAGGCATGGGGTGGGTGATATGGGTATTTAGCTAGGTTTGACCCTAGTAGGTGAGTGAAGCCATGTGGGGCCCACCATAGGGCCCAAGTCAAATTAGGTCAAACTAGCCTAAATAAGGACCATAACCATACCATGACCCCACCACATTTCCCTAACCCTAAAAACAATCTAAGTGGACCCTAGGGCATGTCAATAGGTCAACCCTTTGACCGTAGTTGACCCAAGTTAACTTAGCCCTAATTTTGGTCAAACCTATACCTATAGGCCCAATTAGCCTAAGTGGGGCACCCCCTTGGCCCAACCCAAGTTGGGTGGTGCCACTAGGCTCATGACCATTAAGTGGGGTCAGCCCACTCATCATGTTGACCAAGGCAACTCAAAAAGTCAACTTGGTCAACATGAGGCCTAAAGAAGGGAAAGATGAACCCAAGCCCATTTCCATTGGGCTAAGCCCACCCAACTCAGCCCAAGGCCAACCCAAGGAGTCAAAGTCAACCCCTGGCCCTCAATTTGAAGAGAGAGAATACATGCAAGGGCAAAATTGGAAAATTCACCCAAAAAGAGGAGAGAGAAGGTTGAAATTAAGGGAGGAGGCCACATGGCTCCTTCTCTTCAGCCATGGCTTGCTGGCAGACCTCACTTGGAGTTATTAGGAGGAGGTGATAGGTGAGGGTCACTTGGCATGAAGGGTAATACAACCAAAGCTCCAAACCGAGCTTGCCTTGGTTGTATCTCCCCATATATCCCCTCCCAGCCAGAGATATTGATTCCATTAGCTTCAGAGGGCAAAGGAGAGTAGAAATCGATAGCTGGAGTGAAGAAAATGGTGCAGGAACCATGAATCTGAGAGGTGCCACCGGAGCAAGGTCGGGAATGGCCACTCGCCTCCATCCTCGCCGCCAGCCACCAACACAGGTTCGTTTCACCGTCCCTCTACCCGTACTAGAATCCTAGATCAACTAGGGGAGATATCGGGCTCAATTGAGCCCGATGCCATGTGAGAAATGTGAGATTTTTCAAGCTTTTTCTTATCGCTCAGGATCGCCGTCGCCGCCATCTCCCGCCCCCTCATCACCGGCAAAGGATAGCCACCACCATCATGAAGGTGATGCATGGCACCGTTGGTCGGGGGTGGCGCCGCCTCAGGTGGCCGGAAATGGCCCCGCAATATCCCCCAGGTCGGCTCGATCTCAGCCGTTGAACGATTGGGGAAGATAAACGGATGCCGTCCAATATCGCTTTAAGATTCGTGCTGTGCATTTTTATTAAAATCAATTTAATTTCTGTCATTATTTAATGAAATGAAATTACATTTCTATCACATTAATTCAGTGATCTTGCATGTCAAATATAGGGCTCTTAGAGCCATTTTCATAGGATGATATGACCATGAAAAATGTAGCCCTTTGTGTTAACTTTAATTTGCCACCCTTAACGTGAAATTTGGTCTAGTGGTCTGACCTGTAGGACCATTTTTCTAGGGTTGGTCCTTAGCTATGACAGAATTTCAAAATGATGCTTAAGTCAAACCAGTCATCCAAATGGCCCAAAATATTGGTTGCATGCATGTTTAGGGCTTGGTTAACCCCTGTACAAAAATGATAATTTTTGGGAAAATGTTTTCTATAGTGTTTACTAAAATACCAAAAATGAAATAAATGAAATATTTGGAGTTGTGTGACTCCAAATGACCCAAAATTTTGGTGGCATGTCCTTAGGGACATTATAAGTGTATGTTTTAAATATAAGCCAATTTGGACCACTGCATGTTAGGTAAACCCACTTGCATGTGTTGACTTGTTATAGGCTTGGTGTGCATTTAGCCTAAAATGAAATAATGTGTTTTCAGCCAACTTGGAACATTCAAAAATCATGATTTTCATTATAGAGACACATGAGGGTGTAATACACATCTTATAGAAATGGTGGGATTTTTGGGAACAAAAATCCCATTATTTCGAATTTCTGAAAATTTGGTCCTTTTTAGGAAATAAATTTAAAATATGATTACCCTTATCATAAAATATTCAATTTCTGTTGACGACTAAGGAGTGACATAATAAACACTAGAAATAAATTATATCTCTGTTGGATGAAGTTTAAGTAGTTTAAGGAGCAAAATGACCATTTTACTCTTATGGAATTTGTCTAGAAATGATGAGTATATTCCTTTGAAAAATCTGAGAAAATTCATATTACTGTAATTGTATGTTTTATACATTGTGCGATTATTTCAGAATTTTTGGGTGCAAAATAATGTACTTAGGCCCCATAATGGCATTTTGGTAAATAACACAAATTGATCATTGATAGACCATTTCAACCTAGATGTAAATGGAAATCTGGGCATAGCATTATTTCATTATTATCAAGGCTCTGTAATTTAATTAGAATTTTTGAGATAATATGTTATGTACTTCATTTGGAAAATGCTAGATTTATAGATATAGTATTAAATAGGAATTAATTATAAATCTGAATTAAAAAAGCATGAAATTTTGGTAGGCCCCATTAATTGTCATATTATATACCTGGAAGAATCCCTAGGACAGTAGGTTTAATATTGACAATACTTCATGTGCAAAACGACTAGGGATTACATTTAAAGAAATTAATTTAATGGTGTAAGTAATTTGGAAAATTATGAAATTCATCCTGTTCATCATATAAGTCCATACCATCCTAGGATAAATAGTTTGAGGCATATGGCCAGAGGAATTAGAAGGTCACATTTGTGGGTGGTATCGGGACATGGGTAAGGGTCTAGCACCGATGTTCGTACTAGTAGGGCCACCAGGGGAGGAATCTGAATAACTAGTAAAGTGAGGATCTTAGTGGAGGAATTAACCCTGGTTGGTCTCCTAGAGGATTCCTTAACCATGTGTGGAAGAGTGCAAGTCCCGTGACAGCAACAATAACGGGGACCGGCGGAAGACCGCCGCGCTCCTAATAACACCTTAAGTCTTTAGGGTCGTTCTAAAGTAATACGAGAGTTGGGGTATAAATCCTGGGTAGACACCAATAAAAGTAATTATCCTTGAGAAAGGGAACTTTGGGCGTAATCCCATTGTAGTTCCTAGTACCCCCGAGGGCCCTTCTCCGGGTTTACCCTGAGAAGTCCTGGGATTAACCTTAAATCACTAAGTATAATAACCCGTAGACAAGAGTAGTGTTGGGTATTGTATCCACAATGTACCTGATTTGAAGAAGTCCCTGGACAAGCTAAGGTCAATAGACAATGTATTTGATAAACTCTTTTAAGTTGTGCTTGCAGTTCTTTCATGCTAAGTGCACACCAATGTCAGGGTGCAGTAGGTCAATATACACGGGTCTGCACGACGTAATCCCTCGTTGAGCAGATCAGTGTGTTGGCCTACGTGTACTCTCTCTATTGGAGTGCACTTACTTTCAAGTACAGAGCCGTATTTATGCAAGAGAAGACAAGGAGCACGGATGGGTCAAGGAGCAGCTCATGGGTGGAAAGACGAAAATTCGTCTAAGTGTAAATCGACGAGAATCACCAAGTGATTCTCGCCGATTCGGCGAGAATCACAAGGGATTCTCGCCGATTCGTCGAGAATCAGTGGTTGATTCTCGCCGAACTAGTTCCAGCCACTTCTAAGCAAGCACCTCTGCTTCCAAGTAAGAATCGACGAGAATCACTTAGTGATTCTCGCCGATTCGGCGAGAATCACTAGTGATTCTCGTCGAATCGACGAGAATCACTGGTTGATTCTCGCCGTCTCGACCTGGCCTAAAGCAGTGCGTGCAACCAAGGCAAATTCGACGAGAATCATCTTTGATTCTCGCCGAATCGTCGAGAATCACCTTTGATTCCCGGCGACTCGGCGAGAATCACTTTCGATTCTCACCGATTTTGACTTGAGCGTTTTTCTGGAACTTCCTGAACCGGATTCTGTCGCTGTTAAGATTCTGGACCGGGACTTAGGGATTCAGCTTGTGGGTCCCACAACGGTCATTTTGGAAAGCATCTACAGTATTTATATATGGGTATTTTGAACGGAATACCTAGACAAAAAAAAGCCGAGCAAGAAAGAAACCCTAAAATCACGAAATAGCTCCGCCGCATCCGTCGCCGCTTGTGCTAGTCCGTCGCCGCTGCTGATCGCTTTTCTTCCCGATCTCCGGCGACAGAAGCTTAGCCAGGCTCAGAGTCTCACGCGTCTATCAAGAGATCTCTTGTCTCTCGATTTGTTGATCGGGAAAAACTTCCCCGTCCGAATCGATCGAGACGACCGATCCTTGTGTGACCGTTGGAAGACCAAGCTAGCTTCGCTACGAAGTTTGGATCTCCAAGTTCAGCAGCCGCTCATCGTCGTCGCCGCCGATCCCGAAGCTAGCCGCCGCTCGTGTTGTCGCCGCTGGTTCCGGGGAGATCCTCTCCAAGAGAGACCAAGGTTGTAGACTCTTCGTTGACTTCACGAACACGTCGTCGAACGAAGAGGAACAGCGTAGTCTCCAAACGAAGTTTGTATCTCGTGTACATTCTATATTTACTTTTGTTGTAAAGGAACGTTTGTTCCGTGTTGTAAGGGTTGGGTGCAACCCGTCTTGTGGGAGTGTTGACTCTCACGTGTGGAAGGGTTCCTTCCGATAGTGCAGGGATTGGATTTCAATCCTGTTGGAGAAGAGACCGAGTCGTCCCTTGTTGGGAGATAGGTCGAAGGGGGAAAGTGGATGTACCCAAGTCGGGGAACCACTATAAATTGTCTGTGTATTCTATGTGCTGTGCTTTTTATTTTTATTGTGCAGGTACATTCGTAAATTCCACAAAAGCGCAACACATCACCTATTCCCCCCCCCCCCATAGGTGCACATAGTTGACACTAGGTGGACTTTCAAGTGGTATCAGAGCGAGGTTACTCATCAAAAAGGTTAACACCTTGAGTTGAATCCTGCCACTAGTGTCAACAAGGAGGCATACATCTACTATGGACGGGCTCAAGTACTCCGGCAAGATCCTAGTGTGCAACAAGCTCAACTTTCCTATCTGGAAGGAAAGGATCAGGTTCTACATGGAAGCAGTGGATCCTCGACTTTTCATGATCGTGCTGGAGGGACCTTATGTCCCCACTAAGGCCTCCACCATTGATCCCACCAAGAAAGTGCCGAAGACACTTTCTGAAATGGACAAGGACGAGATGGTGCTAGTGGGCCTTGACATGAAGGCAAGAAACATCCTGGTCAGCGCAGTTGATGACTCTATGATGCAAAACTTCAGCAACTGCAGGACAGCACAGGAGATCTGGCAGTGCCTGATCATCCTAATGGAGGGCACAGATGAAGTGAGGGATGATCGGAGATCCCTCCTGAACCAGAAGTATGAGGCCTTCAGACAAGGGCCTAAGGAAGAGATCGGAGTCACCTACGAGAACTTCCTAAAGATTGTCAATGCCCTCAAGGGCTACGGAAGAGTGTTCACTAATGGTGAACTCAATGAAAAATTCCTTAGGTCCCTTACTAAGGAATGGGACACAAAGATCTGCGCCATCAGAGAATTTGGCAGACTAGCAGAAACTGATCCACAAATTCTGTTTGGGAAGCTGATGTCCTATGAGCTTCAGCTGAACACCAGGAAAGCTGAGAAAGAAGCAGAAAAGGCTACTGCAAAAGAAAAGACTGTGGCTCTAAAAGCCAGTTACTCCAGAAAAGGCAAGGGTGCGGTGTCATACCGTGCCAGGAATAAGGAAGAGGAGGAGGACTCTGAGCCATGCTCCTCCAGCTCAAAGCTGTCGGAGGAGGATTTCTCCCTCATCACCCGAGAGTTCAAGAAGTTCCTCAAGATGAGGAATCAAAGAAAGAAAGACAGCTCCTCCTCCAGGCATCAGAAGAAAAATTATTCTTCTGACAGGTATGCATCTAAACCTAACAAACATCGTTCTTCTGACATTATTTGCTTTGGATGCAATAAGCCAGGACACGTCGTGGCCGACTGCTATCAAAGCAAAAGAGAAAAGGGGAAAGGGGAGGAGCTCAAATCCTCTAGAGATAAGAAGAAGGAGCGGAGCTACATCGCCAAACGGCCAAAGACACTGAGTGAGTCTGACTCCTCAGACTCAAGTGATGATGAGGAAGCCTACTTCGGGCTGGTGGGTCGCTCGGACTCAGAAGGAGAATGCCCCCATTTACTGGGAAGGTAAAAGCTCACACCCCTCTCTCCGACTCCGACTCTGATCCTGAGTCTCAGGATGATGAACCTGAGGATGGCCCTTCGGCCCGTGAAGCTGAGCTCCTCGAGAAGTATGAGCTTCTGCTCAACACTTTCGATGAGTGCCGTAAGAGACTGAAGGCTGAGAAGAAGGAAGTAAAATTCCTTAAGGGTGAGTGTGTATCCCTAAGGGAAGAGGTCACTAGCTTGATTTCTCTCCGACAGGAACACCTTGACCTGACTTCAAAGCATTCAGAGTCTTTGAAGCTCCTTGATCTAAAGCAGGAGGAAGTCGACAAGTTGGAAGAACTACTTGCGGCAGAAAGGAAGATCGTCAAGAGCTTCTCCATGCCAAAAACAGTTCTTCCAGTCGTTGATACCTTCTCTGCTCAGGCCAAAGGAGCTGGCTTGGGGCATATAGGGGTATCTGGTTCTTCATCTAGGATAAACAAGAACCAGAGGAAGAATAAGGCCGCCAAGAAGGCCTCTGCTGATGAAAAGGGTAAGGCTCCTCTTAGTCCTGTTGCGTTCAGAAAGCCTGGCTTTCCTTGCAACCAACATGACTTTGAGTCAACATTTGGGCATCATTTCCGGCCCTCGGTTGCAAAGCCAAAGAGCCGGTATGAAGGTTGGAACTTTCCCCGGAACTTCGGTGAGAGTGCCTTCAAGGTACCTTATGAGGAAATCCACATAGGAAATTATGGTCCGTTCTCTAGCGGCCATAATGGAAAGCAGGCACCAAAAGCCAAGCCTGTTATACAGAAGGTGACAAAGTCATGTGACTGTTGTCACCATGAGGCCTCCACCTCCAGATCCAAGGCCCCAGCAGTACCCACCGTTCCCAGGGTAAGGCAGGAGCCTAGGAAGAGGTACAACAGATTCGACTGTTGGTGCTGTGGCAAAGTCGGTCACTTTGCCGTGGATTGTTGGTTTAATCCAAGGAATTACGAGACTCCCTATGTTAGCAATGCGAGACCGACCACTCGTAGGGTTAACCACCGAGGGGGAGTGTTGCTAACCAGAAATTTAGGACCCAAGTTCGATTAGGTTCCTAAGGCAAATTAATTTTGTTTTGCAGGAATGTCCAAAGGCCACCAAAACGCCGATCTGGTATTTGGACAGTGGATGCTCCCGGCATATGACCGGGACAAGAAGCCTGCTGCGTGATTACACTCCAGTCGAGAATGGACCCAAAGTCATCTTTGGAGGGTCAGATCGAGGAGTCACCAGAGGTTACGGTATGATTTCCAACGGTATAATCTCTATCACCGACGTGGCTTATGTTGAAGGGTTAAAACATAACCTGATCAGTGTAAGTCAGTTATGTGATAAAGGTTATGACGTTAAGTTCTACAAGGATAAATGTCTGATAATTTCACGTACCTCTTCTGAAACGGTATTATCAGGCATTAGGAGCAGAAATATCTTCTGTTTAGATTTTCTCAGTTTAGATTCATCTACCCCCGTATGCCTTGTGGCAACAGGCAGTGCATCTCTTTGTGAACAATGGCACAAGAGATTGGACACATATTAATTTCAAGACAATTAGTATGCTGTTTTCTAAGAACTTGGTAAGGGATGCTCCCAGTATCAAGTGCATCAAAGATAGCCCCTGTCCTGCATGCCAGATGGGCAAACAGACTCGGGCTACCTTTAAGAGCATCGCAGACAAAGACTCTTCCCGATGTCTTTACCTTTTACATATGGACTTGTTTGGTCCAATGCAAGTTCATAGCTTGGGAGGCAAGTCCTATACGCTAGTGATAGTTGATGATCATTCTCGGTTTACATGGGTGTTCTTTTTGAAACGAAAGTCAGATACGTTTGACATCTTCACTAATTTTTGTCAAGCAGGTTCAGAACGAATTTAACTGCTCCGTGGTCAAAATCAGAAGTGACCATGGAACAGAATTCGAATCTGGTGCAATGACAGAATTTTGTGAAGAACAAGGTATCTTTCATGAGTTTTCCTCCCCGCGCACTCCTCAGCAAAATGGAGTTGCGGAGAGGAGAAATAGAACTCTCATTGAAGCCTGCACAACAATGTTGAAAGACGCTTCTCTCCCGGAATACTTCTGGGCAGAGGGTGTCAATACAACTTGTCATGTACAAAACCGAGCATTGATCAACAAGCATCATCGTAAGACGCCCTACGAGCTACTGAAAGGCAGGAAACCAACCATGTTCTACTTGAGGATTTTTGGTTGCAGATGCTATGTACTGAATAATGAGAAGTACCCTGTTGGAACACCCTATTACTAATTTGGGTCAGGATCACTATGTCTCTAGGAATCTATGTTTTGACCTTCTGTATAGCTTAATAGGTCAATTAGTATTAAGTCTAAGGGTTAGAAGGCTAGGATTGGGAGCTGCTCTGAAGACCCAAGTTTTTCTGGAGACTAAGTCCAAATCGTCGAGCTCAGCACGACGTTTCGTCGAACTCCGGTCGACGATCGTCTAGCTCAACTATTGAAAGATCGTCGAGCTCCATTCGACGATCGCTGAGCTCAACCCTCATAATATCGTCGAGCTCTGGTCGACGATCGCTGAGCTCAACTTCTCAATATCGTCGAACTCCATTCGACGACCGCTGAGCTCAGGCCGACGATTTTGACTCTGCACTGGATCCTTATCTCTGAGCTCAGTTCGACGATCTTTGAGCTCAGATCGACGATTTCTTTGCTGCTTGCATTTTCCAATTCGCTGAGCTCAGCTCGACGATAGCAGAGCTCAGTTTGACGATTTCAGTTATCTTTCAGAATTCAAATTCAAATCAGATAGAAGTTATTCTGCATTTAATTCAGAAGATCTGCCAGCCATTTTCATTTACTTCTGGAGCAAGTTTCAAGGGATTTTTCAAAGGAACAATTCAGTGGACTTTCCTTCAGAACATATTATGCAATTAAGGCTGTGATCAATGCAGACCAACGGCTATCTTTGACAGAGTAATATTCTATTCAGACTCAGAGAAAAAAAGAGAGAATGTTTTTGAATCAAGAGATAGAGATTGACAAGAATAGGACACCTCTCAATATACAGAGACTCTGAAAAATATTCTGTCAACAAGAATTCAGAAGAACACTCATCATCAAGAGATCAAGCTTTCAAACATTCTTCAGATCTCTTCAGCTCTCAAGTGTTCAAGGCCAACATCATTTCAAGACTCCAGACAATCAACATTTCAGCTTGCTGAAATCATCTTCTGCTGGAGATCTATTTTTGAAGGCCTATCACCCTCAGCAAAGCTCATCTTCCTGAAGATCAAGGACTCAGGGGAGCTTTGAAATCAATCCACTTAGTCTTCTCAGTTGATTGAGAAAGAGAAGACTGCCATAACTCTCTCAACCCCCTCTCTGTAAAGGGTTTTTCAAACTCCCTTCAAAAGTTTGAATCTGGTTTTTGAGCACCTTGTCAAAAGCTCATTGGTGGCAAGACACCTGATCAAAAAATCTGATTTGGTTTTTGAGCACCTTATCAAAAGCTCATTGGTGCCCAGGACACCTGATCAACTCATCCTGCAGTGGATTCCTACCTAGGGTGGTAGAAGAGTGGATGTACCCAAGTTGGGGAACCACTATATTTCCTTGTGTCATCTGGTTCTGCATGTTTTCTTTTTGTTTCTGGCCTAGATTTTCTTGTGCTTAATTTTCTGCATAGCTTAGTTTTATTTCTGCTTCCCTGCTTACACTCATTACAACAATTGTTGTAAAGCTTTGCAAAAGTTTTTCTTTGTGTTTTAAAAAAGCACCATATACTCTATTCACCCCCCTCTAGAGTATATCTGATCTAGTTTCCCCTTTCAATTGGTATCAGAGCCAGGTTGGTTAATCATACCATATCTGTTTGGTTGTACAGGCTAACACCTGAACCCCAAGATCCCAAACTAGATCCTTCTTTTGTATTTTTTTATTAGATTTAGCTTGCACAATCATGGCCCAAAACAAAGATTATGCTAGCACCAGACCTCCAGTGTGCAATCTATCAAAGTTTGCACTTTGGAAAGCAAGGATTAGACTCTACATGAATTCTATTGACGAAGATATTTTTAATTCTATCTTGACAGTGTGTCCAAGACCTCCAGAGAGCACAAGCACAAATGCTGTTCCACCTCCATCAGGAACAGATGCTGACATCAAAAAGTGGAAAGTAGCTGATGCCAAGGCAATGAACATTCTAGCTCAGACAATGTCAGATGACATTTTTCAGAAGGTAGCTGAATGTAATTCAGCCAAGGAGATCTGGGACAAGCTCTCAGAAATAGTTTCAGGATCAGCTGATGAGAGAAAGGACAGGAGATCTCATCTCATCTCCCAATATGAGAACTTCAAGAAGGAGAAACTGAGACAGTGGGAGACATGTACAACAGACTGAGTCTAATTGTCAGTGAACTGAGGACATTAGACAAAGAGATCTCACTAACAGAACTTAATGACAAGATCCTAATGTGCTTCCCCAGCACTTGGGATTCAAGAATCTGGCCAATTAAAGATGTCCAGAAGCCTGAATGAGATCACGACTGAAGCCTTGTTGGGTAAGCTCAAATCTTATGAGCTACTCATCAAGAACAGAGAAGAAGAACAGAAGGCTGCTTCACCAGCCACAAGAAAGGAGAAGACTATAGCATTCAAGGCAACTGAGGATCTGCCTGAAGAAAAAGGAACAGCCAATGATGAACTTCTCAGCTTGTTGGCCAAAAGATTCTATAAGATGGCCAGAAAGGACTTCAGAAGAAGATCATACAAGGAGCAGGATAAGCCAAGGTATGACAAGTCCATTGGCAATAGCAAAGACATTATTTGCTTTGGTTGCAGGAAACCAGGGCATATGGTTCCTGACTGTCCAGAGAACAAGAACAAGGACAGAAGGGACAGAAAAGAAAGAAGAAAGGAGAAGGACTCCAAAAGGAATGGAAATAGCAAACCTTCCTCCAGCAGAAATAAGCACACAAGGAAAGGATTTGTTGCTGAATCCTGGAGTGAGACTGAAGAGGAGTCAGAAGCCTCTTCCAGCTCAAGTGATGATGAGGATGATGCAGAGGAAAAGGAGTTCTGCATGATGGCAATTAATGCCTCACAACACAACTCAGAGGAAGAGGAGTCAGAGTCAGACTCAGAGACTCAACCTGAAGAAGATCAGGTAATCAGCTCTTTGATTTCACTTCAGAAGATTTTAAACTTGAATTTAAAGCACTATGTTTAGACCTGCTAAAGTCTGAGAAAGAGATCATCTCTCTCAGAAATCAATTATCTGAACAAAGTGGTTTAAAATCAGAAAAGCTCAAACTCTCTCAGGAGTTGGAGAACTATATGGAACAGATAGCTTCACTGAAGAGTGAGCTCTCTGACACCAAGAAGCTTGAAGAATCTCTCAATGGGAGAAGCATCAAGCTGATGGACATCACAAGCACAGTGAACTCAAGATTCAACAGTACACTGGGCTTGGGTGCCTCATCCAGCCAACCTATTGTTCTAACAACCCCTATCAAGTTCATCTCTGACAAGGGAAAGGGAGTTGTAGAGGTTACCAGGAAAAATTCTGATCTGCCTCAGAAATTCAAGTCCCAGCACAAATCGTCGAACGAAGCTCGACGATCGCCGAATGAAGATCGACGATCGCCGAACGCAGCTCGACAACCTCAGGAAAATCGTCGAACGCAGATCGACGATCTCAGCCAAAGTCGTCGAACGCTGCTCGACGATCTCATATACCTGACCTCACCCATAGTCGACCGTCGAACGGAGCTCGACGATCTGACCCAAGATCGTCGAACTCAGCTCCAAGATCGTCGAACAGAGGTCAGAACTCTGGAAATTTTTCAATGGCAAGTCAAAATTGAATCCTGCGGGTTCTTCATCCCAAACCTTCAACCCTTATACTGAATGGATTTTACCTCCAAGGAGATATCATCCTGAAGGATATAAGAGTCAGCCAGGGATGTCTTTCATTTCTGAATTTAAAGGTTATCAACCTAGGCCCAAGGTAAACTGGGTCAAAAACAAGTGAATTGCTTTATGTGCAGGTGAAGACCTATCCAACATCTAACCAGCAATGGTATTTGGATAGTGGATGCTCAAAGCACATGACAGGGAACAAGGACAACCTCAATTCCTTTAGAGCCAAGCTTGGACCCAAAGTTATCTTTGGTGATTCCAACTTTGGACAGACTAAAGGATATGGAGAAGTCCAGATTGGTTCTGTAACCTTCAAGAAGGTAGCATATGTGGAAGGACTGAAGCACAACCTAATCAGCATCAGTCAGCTATGTGATGAAGGCTACCAGGTGACCTTCAGCAAAACCTTATGCAAAATCAAGTCAGAGGACAACACAACTGTGTTGACAGGTAAAAGGAAAGGTAACATCTACCTAGTAGATTTTCTTTCAACTTTATAGATATCTGTTTATTCAATTCAGTTTGTAGACCAAATGTTTTATGGCATAAGAGATTAGGACACCTAAACCTTAGAACTATTGCTAGGCTCTCCAAGGACAACCTTGTTAGAGGACTACCTTCTGGCCCCTACAAGAAGGAAGGACTCTGCAAGGCTTGACAATTAGGCAAGCAAACTAAGAACAGTTTTAAGTCACTTTATAAGAGTGATTCACCTACGATATTGTATCTGTTACACATGGATCTATTTGGACCCATCACAGTACAAAGCCTAGGAGGGAAATCCTACACTTTAGTGATTGTAGATGACTTCTCTAGATTCACTTGGGTGTTCTTTCTAAAGAAGAAGTCTGATAACTTTAAGTGTCTGACAGAGTTTCTCAAATGTATAAAGATTGAGTTCAATACTCACATTGCCTGATCAGAAGTGATCATGGGACAGAGTTTGATTCTCTTCTTATGCAAGAGTTCTGTCAGAGTGAGGGAAAGGATCAGACATACTTTCTCAGCTCCTAGAACTCCTCAACAAAATGGGGTAGCTGAAAGGAAAATAGAACCCTTATTGAATCTGCCACTACATTGTTGTCAGATGCCTCATCTACCTCTATCCTTCTGGGCAGAGGCAGTGAACACCTCAAATATGTGCTGAACAGAAGTCTGATACATAAACTGAAGGGAAAGACTCCCTATGAATTACTCAAAGGGAAAGAAACCTAAAGTTGACTATTTCAAATTTTTGGTTTTGCATTTGCTATATTCACAATAATGATAAAGAAAAACATTAGCAAATTTCAAGCCAAAGCTGATGAAGGAGTGTTTCTGGGATACTCCATGATCAGCAAGGCTATAGGGTTTATATTAAATCATCATTGAAAATTGAGGAATCTGTTCATGTTTC